>QANU01020391.1:4726-14735 GCA_003254905.1 Nissolia schottii
GACACACCGTTGTGACCCATTAATTTTTCCTTGTTACTATTAAATCCTTAGTTGGAATATTCTTGAATTTATTTTCACCTCAATGTATTTTACATACTCCTATTGAGTCACAATTAAATTCTAATAATACCTAATATCGACCCGAACGTCACCGGACGCCACGAGATCGCAGAATTATTATTTTTAACTAATATTCCAGAGATAAAATTAATATTTGAATTTTATTTTATTTTTATCTCACCGTTTCCTTATTATTATCTTTTTAATTCTTTCCTAAATAACATCTTAACTGAAGGGAAAAAGTCGGGTTGTTACACCGCTTAGGAGATCTCTAAGTGATCATGCATACTAAACAAAACCTACTGATTATTATCTTGTCCTAGAATCCTGAACAGCTTTATCTATATTACTACGTGATCAGGGAACTAGTCTTGCTTATCTAGGTTCTCGCGCTTTCTACTCCTAACCATCGCTACATAACCACATCATACACATGTATGCTGACAGACACATTGATCATTACGCATATGTTGCGCGGTAAACCTTCCACCATGCTTGCCAGCCACGGGACATTTCATAGTATCTATGCAAGGGGTCATCGTACCGATGAGGCATGGATTTCAATGCATGTTCTTATCTCATTCATCATATCTTTTCCTGTGTCCCAGTACTCCCTCGTACACCTCAGGACTGTCGTCCCCATGGTGGTGTACGACCTGCCTTCTCTGTCTGTTCCCCGGGCCAACATGACTCCACCCCTACACTTTGGGTGGCGAGGGGCCGCCCTCGTGGCTAAGCCGGAAGCGGACCATATCATAACCATACTCATCACATCATAATCTGTTCGTTTTTCCATCTCATGTCATGCTTCTCATCTTTCTTTTCTCTCGTATGCACTTTTATCTTTTCTCATCATGCTCATGTTCCTACCTTTCATTCTCAACTTTATTCATTACTCATTCATTTAAACAATCACCTCTAGTGATCTATCCTCATGATGCATGCTTGCTCAAACACATAAACATATAATCACATAAATCCCATACTTAAGCTTCGGTGCGTGTCCGCTTATAACCGTGCCCATTTTAATTATAAGCTTCTTCGCACCTCCACTTAAGTATAGCTATAACGTTGATGATTGGACTATGTGCCTCAAGACAACCTTGAAAACCCTTGCTAGGGAACTACTCGGTAACTCTAGGGAACCTCCGCGGAACCCACTCAGAAACTTTCCAAGCTCTTCGCGTAACCTCTCAGCACCAGTTCGGGCGCTGCTAAACAGCTCTAGACTCTACGCGGAACCCTCTTAGCAACACTCCAGGGACCCTACGCGGAACCCACTCAACGACACTCCTGGTGCCCACTCAGTATTCTTCACGTGACTTCCTCCGCAATTACCGAGATCCTCTGCGGAACCCATTCAGCATAATCTTAGGTGTCCGCTCATCAACTATCTAGACTCCTCTCTGTCACTCTCCGCGCACCCATTCGGCACCCGCCCAGGCGCCACTCAACAACTCACTAGACTCCTCTCGGTCACCCTCCGCGGAACACTCGGCGCTTACTTCATTACTTATTTTCTCTCATTTTCTCACATTCACACCCCAGGGATCCTACGCGGAACCCACTCGACAGCACTCCTGGTACCGCTCAACAACTCTCTACAGACTCCTCTCAGTCACTCTACACGTACCCATTTGGCGCCCGTTCCGGACGCCGCTCAACAACTCTCTAGACTCCTCTCGGTCCCTCTCCGCGGAAGCCACGCAGCACCCGTCCAGGCGCCGGTCAACAACTCCAGACTCCTCTCAGCACTTACTTCCTTGCTTATTTTCTCTCATGTTCTCACATTCAGTCACTCTCCGCGGAACCCACGCTCGTCAGCCACTGGGCGAAACTGGAAACTGAATTGCTTAATTTCTTTCCTTCTTTTTCCACTTTGCTCATGGCTACTCCTTGAGGTCCTCTCACATATTCAACTCATCATAGAACTAGCTAGTCCAGGTCACAAGACCCTTCAGAATCACCTTCCTAGCCTAACCAAGCATTTCTAGCATAAACCGTAACAAAAACATACCAACAAGCAAGCATAGAAAAGCCACCAAGGAGGGGCAAGCTTAGGATTACCCACCTGCAGAAAAACCTGGTGGTGGTGAGGGAAGATTGGAGTGAAGTCCACTAGCTTGATGCTTCCCAAGCTTGGGGTCACCTCCCTCCAAGAGTTGGCTTATGGAAGAAAATGAAGCTAAAGATGAGAGGATTTTGGGGAGGTACAGCCACGGTTTTGTGGAAGATGTGGGAGATGAAAATATTTCTTGGAGTTTTGGGGGAGAACTCGATTTTTAAGGGCTGATGGTGAGGGAAATTGATTGATATTTTTAAGATTTAGAAAAAGTGATGAATAGTAAAAAGCATGGGCATAGGTATGGCCATGTGTAAGAAAGGTAAAGTGATGTGAGTTTTGGAAATATGATTTAAGGGATTCTCTTTGGATAAAATTCCAGCTCTAAACCGTGTAGCCCTTCAGTTCCAGCTGCCAAGATTTCATTTTCTCCTGGTCCCGGTTCGCTCGTGTTTTCTCGCTCGCACTCTCGGTGCGTCGCGCACGGTCGTCCGAAAAATATTCCGTTTATACAGTCGCGATCCACTAATTTCCCCTACCTAAAGGTATTAATATCTAAAGGTGTTTGTGAATTTTTCTCCTGAGGAGTATTTTCACGGACACCTTTTGCCCGTCAGAAAATTTCGTCGGCGAACAACGACAGTTCGGTTGTCTGCCGAACTTCTTGACGCGACACGTCTTATTTTCTAGGTATATTTTACCAATTAATTCCCCATTTTAATTTCCTAGTCATGATTAGAAAATTAATATAATAATTATATTTACGATTATTTCCCTATGGAAAAATTGGGATGTTACAAGTGCTGAACAGGCTGGTCACTCCTCGGCCTCGTCCCCCTCTAGGGGATCTGTCTCCATAGGCTCCTCCTCTAGGGGGCTGTCTCCGTAGGCTCCTCCTCCCCGTCTAACGAGGGCTCCGCGACATCTGGTGGGTCCTGAGGTCTCGTGGACGGTCCTGCCTCGCTATCATGTGAGCGAGGTGTAAGACGACGGCCGTACATCTGCGTCACACACATCCGGGCTCCCTTCTTCTTCGGCTTCGGAGGTCGCAGTCTCACGAACACGGGGTCTGCCTCTACATCCTTCTTATACGGGGGTGCCTCATCATCTGCTGGAGGGGCTGGCTAACCGGTGCTGGGGGTACTGCTCGGAGAGGAACGGAGTCATGGACTACCAGAACTGACCAGTGCTCAGTTTCCACCCCAGTCTCGAGGTGTACATCCCTAAATATGCTGCGGATGATCCGCCTCTTCCTCGGCGGCGGCGTAGTCATTGGTCTCACCTGAAGTCATAAGTGAGTGGTGTTAAATGCCCAAAATACGCAATTTTCATCATTTAAAAAGGCATTTATTGCTTAGGTTTTAAACAATTATCTAACTTAAACTCCCATTTTTGTAGGTTTCTAATATATTGTTTCTAATATATTTTGAAGATAGATGCAAGCATAAATAATTAAGAAGAATCCCATGAAGAATAGAGAAAAAGGCAAAATAGGAAAAAGAGCTTAAAGGATCAAACAGGCGTGAAGACCGCTCAGCAGTAAAGCATGTCCGCTCAACGCACTAGAGACAAAAGCACCGCTCGGCCGCTCAGCGGATGGACGTCGACAGCCACTTGCACCGGCGCATTTAATGTTCCAGGCTGGCACCAAGTTGGATGGGGGCGCCGCCCTGAAAAAGCTGTCGGAGCATTTATTACTCCGCGTATAAAGTACAACCGCTCAGCGATACAAGCGCCGCTGCTCAGCGATAAGGACAGAATCGCTTAGCGGTGCCATCAAAACAGCTGAGCGAAGGACCCAGAATCTGCCTATAAATAGGAGGGCCGAGCCACACTTCAAACCATCTCTTCCCACCTCCAAAAACACCATTCTTCTTCATTTCTTTTGTACTTTTAAAGCTTAGTAGTTTAGGTTAGGTTAGGAACAAAGACGAGGCTTGTGAAGGAGCCAGAGATCGAGGAAGCTTGGCGAAGCCCTGGCCACGACGGCGTGGTAACGTGTCATGGTAAGTGTCCAAACCTTGCCTCCGAGATACTTTTATAAGATGGATTCCTAATCCTCTTTTTGTTGGGATTTTGGTCATTATTGTAGTTTTCTTGTATCTATGTAACTATGCATATGAATCTATCTATTTCTTATGATTTGCTTGAATCATTTCATACTTAATGCTAGTCTTTGTTTAGTGTTTTAATCTTGGCTTGAGACTTAGTTATATGAACGAGAGTTATATTAATTAAGTTGTAACCAAGTTAAGATTAATCCGCTATGCTAAACTAGATTCAAGACTTGAATGTTGTGAACGAGTAGTTACAACCAGTAGAGTCAGACCTAAATCATTCATCTAACCTTGTCGCCGTAACGGGACTAGAAGTTAGCCGCTCCAACATCTGGAATACTTCTGGTATACTTTGTTGAGTTTGCGTAAGAAATCAACAAACCTAACGAAGGAAACCTGTGATCTTTTCATATGCGGAAGCAATGTAAAAGATAAGACCTGATGGCGGACAATTAATGGAATAATAGTTCTCTGTAATAAGTGACTGGATGCATGAAACTATGATGTGATTAAAATTCCCAACAAGTTCTGGAACTACCTCTGATTTGTTTCCTATTTACTTTTATGTCGTTTATTTACTTATTTATTTAACTATCAACTTATCAAATCCTTTACTCTGTTGTTTAATTAAACGAACTCAAGAACGGTATTTTTGCAACTCTCTGTGGATTCGACTATACCCGACTATACTGCAATCGGATTCCTTTGGAATCTGAAAGCCGTAAAGTAAGATATATATATATATATATATAAATTTAATTTGAACGACAAAAGCACAGATGAGCTTTCTACGATCTTGGCATAGTTCTGACAAAACCTAAGTTGTGTCAAGATCTTAGAAGGTGGTTAAAAAGGCTTTCATCAAATTTGGCGCCGTTGCCGGGGAGTTGCCTCAAAATTACATAGCTTGAGTTTTGTTTAGTTAAACAATTGTGAATATCGGTAAAATATTGTATAGTTCTTATTTTATTGTTTTATGAACTTCCTTTTATTTTGTGAATTCTTTTATTCTAATCTTATTTGGCTAGTGTGAATTTTCTTAGCAATTGCGAGGTAAGACTTCAAAAGAACAATTTTTTGTTTGACCCTGAAATTGAAGCTACTTCGAGGAGAAATAGGAAAAAGAAGAAAAGACAACTAGCCAAACAAAGAGAGGAGCAAGAGACAACTTCATCATCAACTTCTTCAATAAACCAAGAAGAGACCATGGCTGAAACCACTGGAGCTGGTGATACTTCTGGAGCTGGCAACGCAACAAAAGCCAGCGACAATAGGGGTTTTGTAAACTTTACCCCTAGGAACATTATTCAGATGAGCAGAACTACTGGAGCTCAAAGACAACCTCAGATGCAACCTGGTTTGGTGCAATTATTATATGCTAACCCTTTTGCAGGTTTGGATCATGAGGATCCATATGCTCATTTGACCAAGTTTTATGAACTCTGTGGGACTGCAGGAATGTCCGAGGCCGATGAAGAATCTATCTTTTTAAGGATGTTTCCCCTGACCTTGATCGGAAAAGCCAAGGAGTAGTTGCTTGATCAAGCACAATATATTTTGTCAAATTGGGATCAATTGGAGGAAAAGTTTTGTGCCAGGTACTTTTCTCAATCTAAATTTATGGATTTAAAGACTGTTATTGCTACATTTGTGCAGGCTCCTAGAGAAAGTCTCTGTGAAGCCTGGGAACGCTACAAATCCATGCTGAGAAAGTGCCTAAATCATGGGTTCGATGCGCGCACACAAATCCACATCTTTTGCAACGGACTCCAACAACAGTACAAACTAATGCTTAATGCTGCCGCTGGTGGACAGATAATGTCCAAAACTCTGGAGGAGGCTATCTCCATTATTGATTCCATGGCCTGACAGACCAACAAGGCCAGTACAACATAGGTCCTATGAGAGGAGGAGTGCTTGAACTGGGAACCAGCGATGCCATACTTGCCCAACACAAGCAACTCCAACAACAGATAGACGAGGTGAAAAAGGCCCTAAGCGAGTTGCCAAAGCAAATTAGAGAGGCTCGTGATGCGAAAAGGCAACAGGTATTTTTATGTGAAATTTGTAATGGCGATCACCCGTCTAGTGTTTGTCATTTCAGGGAAGAGGAGGTTCACTTCCTTGAGAACCAGCCACGGCCACCTTATCAAAACAATTTCCAAAGGGGGCCGAATCAAAATTTCAATCAGCCATGGAGACAGGAGCCAGGTCCTTCATTTAACAAATCCGCCACAGTCGTACCAACCACCCCGCCCATATCAGAATCAGCCTCCCATGTATTCAAATTCCAAAATAGAGGAAACGTTTAATCAATTTATGCAACAATCAATGATTAATCAAAAGAACAACGAAGCCTCTATTAGGAACTTGGAGACACAATTGGGACAATTGGCTAATGATATGGCGGAATTGGAGAAAAGAAGATTTACGGCTAATCCGGAGTTGAACCCTAAGGACTCTTGCCATGGGAGGAGGACTGATGATGAGGAAGAAAGCTAGAAAGAAAAATGCGTCGGGCTAACGACGTTAAACAAAGCGCTGTCTGGGAGGCAACCTAGAGTTTTGTAAGTTTTTATTAATTAGTAGTTTATTAATTTTGAGGGTTAATTAAATTAAGGTGTTAAGAATAATTTTTAGAAATATGGTGAAAAAGAAATAAGGGTTTTCTAAATCTTGTAATTAGGTTTGGATTTTGAAAATGCTAATCTTTCTCAATTAAGCTAAACTTGAAGCATTTTTGATTTCTAAACCTGATGACAAATTTTAAACCTTTTAAACAATTCTTTAAGAAAGGTGCACAGGTTTTAATTGGGAAAAGGATTCTTATTTGTTAATAAATGACAAGAAATTCTAGAAAAAGAATCTTTCAAAAAGCACCTTAAGATATTTTATTTTGAAACCATAAATTATTGTGGGAAATTCTGTCCTCAATGAGTGGGAAATTCTGTCCACACAAGTGGGACCTTCTGACCACTTAAGCGGGAAGTTCTGTCCCCAATTGTAGGGAATTCTGTCTACAACAAGGATTCAAAATAAAAACATGATGTCTCTAATGCTACTTGGAAGAAAGGAAATTTTCTTTGATTGTTTTTGCAGGTCGGAGAACAACCAATGAAGTTTCCTACAAACAACAAAAGAGAGACACACTTCTCGAGGACGAAGAGCATGATTCCTCAAGGAGGATGAGCCTCTATCTCCTCAAAGCATTGAAGCAAGATGAAGTAGCCAGAACAACAGCAAAGAAATTACATCAATGAGGCTACTTCAAGATATTCACCATGAACAGGGAGCATTCTTAATTTTCTAACACCTTAATTAATTTCTTTAGTAGTTTAATATATGCTTAAGACTTGTTTGTTTAAAAACAAAGTAGTAGTTTAGTTTACTTGGTTTAATGCATGAACACAAATACATCATGAATTGATTTGTTTCAGTATCCATAATAGACCTTGTGAATACATACATAATTACCATGAACATGTTCACATGCATCTACTTACTTGTTTGCATAAGCATAACCTTGAAGATGTTTTGAAATCAAGGAAATAAACCCTAGCCATGTGAGGGAGTGAGCCATACACCTAGTGAGCTAAGAGAGAATCACCATTGTTTTACACAATTGAATTTGTTTGAGTCTCTAATTTTAATAATTGTATGGAAATAATGGGAAATGATCAAGGCATTTTGTTCTTTAGAATTTAAACCCACTTGGCCAAATAAAACCAACCTTTATTTAGGAATATCCTTTGCCACCCCAATTGAGCCTATCATGAGAAAATTTTTGTTCATAATCCCCGAGCCATAAGTAGAAAAACAATGTTATCCCTTAATTTCTAGATTAAGAAAGCATTCAAATTGGATTATGTGCAAAGATCCAAGTCAGGGGGAGATAAGGGTAAGCCAAAGTGGAATAAACAAAAGATGAAAAGAACAGAAGCAAGCAAAGGAGAAAACATTCTATCCCAAAACAAAAAGAAGAAAAAAGAAAAAGGGATAGAAGACAAAAGAAAATCAAGGAGAAAAAGGGTGAAAAAGAAAATTGTTGAAAAGAAAACATGTGACAACAAGAAGTTGGTTTTCAATGCTCTCTTAAATGGAAAACATTTGCATAACCAGAAAAACCAATTTCCTTTGTAGCCTGGCCCCATTACAACCCTTAAAAGTCCTTTGTGATCCTTGCATGACCATACTATGCATTGAATGATGAGACAGGTAACAAATTTAAATTGTTGTGATTCAATGGTGACATTGAGAGAAACACTCACCCTAAATTGGTCCACTGACCATTGTGTGCATAAAGATAATTTCCTTGGTGGAAAAGACATTGGATAGGGTGATTTTGGTTATGCTATTCAAGTAATTGTGCATTTAACTTGTTCAGGTTCATCTATGTCTCACAGGTCTTAAGCTTAAACCGTTTGAAACATTTCAATTCATTGCATTAACCGATTGTTCATAAGCATTAATCTCTTGTGAAATAATTCTACTACCTCTTGTTTGAGAACAAACAAGGTTTTAAGTCAGGGGGAGTGTTAAATGCCCAAAATACGCAATTTTCATCGTTTAAAAAGGCATTTAATTGCTTAGGTTTTAAACAATTATCTAACTTAAACTCCCATTTTTGTAGGTTTCTAATATATTTTGAAGATAGATGCAAGCATAAATAATTAAGAAGAATCCCATGAAGAATGGAGAAAAAGGCAAAATAGGAAAAAGAGCTTAAAGGAGAAAACAGGCGTGAAGACCGCTCAGCGGTAAAGCATGTCCGCTCAGCGCACTAGAGATAAAAGCACCGCTCAGTGGTGCACCCTTGGCCACTCAGCGGATGGACGTCGACAGCCACTTGCACCGGCGCATTTAATGTTCCAGGCTGGCGCCAGGTTGGATGGCGGCGCTGCCCTGAAAAGGCTGCCGGAGCATTTATTACTCCGAGTATAAAGTACAACTGCTCAGCGATACAAGCGCCGCTGCTCAGCGATAAGGACAGAATCGCTCAGCGGTGCCATCAAAACCGCTGAGCGAAGGACCTAGAATCTGCCTATAAATAGGAGGGCCGAGCCACACTTCAAACCATCTCTTCCTACCTCCAAAAACACCATTCTTCTTCATTTCTTTTTTACTTTTAAAGCTTAGTAGTTTAGGTTAGGTTAGGAACAAAGACGAGGCTTGTGAAGGAGCCGGAGATCGAGGAAGCTTGGCGAAGCCCTGGCCATGACGGCGTGGTAACGTGTCATGGTAAGTGTCCAAACCTTGCCTCCGAGATATTCTTGTAAGATGGATTCCTAAACTTCTTTTTGTTGGGATTTTGGTCATTATTGTAGTTTGCTTGTATCTATGTAACTATTGCATATGAATCTATCTATTTCTTATGATTTGCTTGAATCATTTCATACTTAATGCTAGTCTTTGTTTAGTGTTTTAATCTTGGCTTGAGACTTAGTTGTATGAACGAGAGTTATATTAATTAAGTTGTAACCAAGTTAAGATTAATCTGCTATGCTAAACTAGATTCAAGACTTGAATGTTGTGAACGAGTAGTTACAACCAGTAGAGTCAGACCTAAATCATTCATCTAACCTTGTCGCCGTAACGGGACTAGAAGTTAGCCGCTCTAACATCTGGAATACTTCTGGTATACTTTGTTGAGTTTGCGTAAGAAATTAACAAACCTAATGAAGGAAACCTGTGATCTTTTCATATGCGGAAGCAATGTAAAAGATAAGGCCTGATGGCGGGCAATCAATGGAATAATAGTTCTCTGTCGTAAGTGACTGGATGCATGAAACTATGATGTGATTAAAATTCCCAACAAGCTCTGGAACTACCT
>QANU01020405.1:6292-28311 GCA_003254905.1 Nissolia schottii
GGATTGTGGTTTCCTAGAGGAAGCACTTGCAGGTTAATTGGTTATTCTGATTCTGATTTTGCGGGTTGTAAAACCGAACGCAAAAGCACTAGTGGTACATGTCACATTTTAGGGAATGCCCTTGTCTCTTGGTCTTGCAAGAAACAAGCTTGTGTTGCTTTAAGCACTGCTGAGGCTGAGTACATTGCGGCCGGCAGTTGCTGTGCACAAGTCTTGTGGCTCAAGCAACAGTTAAAAGACTTCGGTCTAGATCTGGGCTGTATTCCTATAAATTGTGATAACACGAGTGCTATCAACTTAACCAAATATCCTGTAATACACTCTCGAACAAAGCACATCGACATAAGACATCATTTTCTCAGAGATCATGTGTTGAAAAAGGAAGTCGAACTGAATTTTGTTGCAACACATGATCAACTTGCTGACATTTTAACAAAACCTGTGGCAAAAGAACCATTTTACAAAATCAGACAAGAGTTGGGGATTCTGGACGAGACAGATATATCTTAAAATTATCCATTACTGACTGTATGTTTATACTGTATATGATTGGATGATTATTTTGCTATTTGCATAGTCTCTGTAGTGTAAATGTTATATCTGATGATCATATACGTTACAAGTCTTCAAAATTTCAATTTTTTTGAAAATTTTGGGCTAGTAGTCGATTACATACCCGTAGTAATCGATTACAGGCAATTTCTTTTATTTAATAGAGCAAAACTGCTTGATGTAATCGATTACTCAAGCTAGTAATATATTACCAGGGTTGTTAATCGATTAACAAATCGAAGTAATCGATTACTCTCTCACTTTTGCCACTCCTGTAATCGATTACATAAGCTAGTAATCGATTACTAGCCTTAAAAATTCATATGGTTAATCGATTATGGCAGTTTTGTAATCGATTACTTATTGGCTATATCAATTCTTATTCATTCTTTAGCCATTTGTGTAACCGATTATCCTTTTTCATCTTCTCCTCTTTCACCCAAAGTCTTCTCCTCCATTGTTCTCTCAAATTCTTCCAAAATCTCTTCACCAAAACCGTGTGGCTTCATTGTTCTTGCTTCCATCTCCATCAAAACCGAACTTGGCATCATTCTCTTCTCATCATTCTCTCAAAACCAAAACCCACTTCATCTCCTCTCTTCAAAACCGAATCCTCCTCTTCCTTGTTCAACAATGGCTGCTTCAGGTTCTGGGTCAGGCTCCGAGAGAGCACGAACCAAGAATGTAGGATATGGTCTGGACCCTCTGAACATCTCGAAGCTTCTGACTACTGAAGAGCAGAAGAAAGAGTTTCTGTCCCGTTTCTTGGAGTGCCCAATTCTGACTCCAAAATACTGTATTCTTAATATTTTTTCTTCTGCTGGGTTAGAATTTTCTGACATGTTTGAGTTTCAAGGGCTGTCAGACTTTGTTTCCCTGCATGGTCCATTTTATCCTGAGTTAGTAAAAGCATTTTACTATAATCTGAAGTATCTGAATAATAAACTAGTCTCCCAAGTCAAAGGTGTAGACCTTGTTATGACGTTGGAAGACTCGGGAAACTGTTTGGGAGTTCCATATGAGGGAAGGAAGTTAAGTGCAGAAATACTCTGTCCTTGGCAAGGTTTTAACCGAAAGAATTTCTACCAGAGTTTGTGTCGCTTCTTAGAGGCATAACTCCAGGAGAAACGTCAACGTTTGGAGTCTGCATGTACAAGAGACATCCTGCCTGTTGGTCCTCTAACTGCTGGTGATAGGCTGCTGCACTACTTTCTGAGTTATGTTTTCCTGCCCCAGATATCAAATCATGCATAGATCAGTGATTTGGAACTGCAGATTATGTATGGGTTGAAGACTAAGGAGAAAATTAATTGGGCTTATTTGGTTCAGCAGCACATGCTCCTTCAGTGTGATCGTGCTGGGGCACTGCCTTATGCTCTTGCCATTTCTCAGATATTTCAGAACTATGGAGTGTCTGTTGCGGGGGAATTTGTTCTGAAGGTTGATGTTAAAACCCAGAAGATTGACATCGACATTCTGCCTAAGCTGGGAATATATCAAGATGAAGATGGAGTGTTCAAGCACAAGGCTGACTCTAGATATTCTACTCCGCCTCGTCCGCCATCTACATCTGCCACATCTTCTCCTCCTACCAATCCTTCGACCTCATCCAGTTCAGATGGCCAGTTTTAGATGATTCTGAATCGCTTGGATCAGATGCAGGCTGCCCACACCGCACGCTTTGACCACATCGATGGTCGCATTGATTCTCTTCAGACCGATCTTCACGGCGATATCGAGCGCTTAGCCAAGCGTGTTGAAAAGCTCGCCTCCCTCCAAAATGATGTCTCTCTCGACAACATTCTTTTCCCAAGCGATGCTGAACCTTGATGTGTCTTAGTATTCTATTTTCATTTTTCTACTGATGGTTGTTTTTTTTGGATTAACTTTATAATTTGTTTTTTTTTAACTGTAATAGTTTAGTTACTTTGTTTACTTTAGTTAAACTTATGATTAGTTTTAACTATTAATTATGTTGTGTGGATTGTTTATGATTAATTCAATACTCATGTTTTCTATTCTATACCTTGTGTATTATATTCCGTTATATACATTGTCTGTATTATTTGTATTGTATATTTTGCTGTGTTCCTTTTTCTTCTTTTTGATGATGTCAAAAAGGGGGAGAAAGGTTCTGTGTCTGGTTGCTTGGTTTGTTTTTATATAGGGGGAGAACTTAACCAAAACCAAGAAAGGCTAGAGTCAGAAACACAGGGGGAGCAATACAGTGGAACAAACTTCAACTTTCAAAGATGGTTTTGTCATCATCAAAAAGGGGGAGAATGTGAAGAAGATTCTTTCTCTGACCATTGATGGCGTGGTTTTGATGACGACAACGACATCAACAAAAAGCAGAAAAAGGGAAGACATGACCAAGATCAAAGAACCTCAAAGCTCAAACTGCACATCACTGAAGGTTCAAGATTTTACCTTAGTGTCTAATAGTTAGCACATGTTATGATATTAAGGTCAATGGCTCAAAGTTTTTCAACATAAACATGTCTAACATTTTCCTAAAACCCTAAAAGCATATAGCAACATTTTTCAAGGGTTTCAAACACTTTAAACTCAGTTTCTGCATGGTTAATCGATTACCATCACCATGAATTCAAAATTATTCAAATTTTGAAGTGAGTAATCGATTACTAACCCGTAGTAATCGATTACCACCTTGAGAAATTTGAAAATATGGTCGTTTCTTGTGTGTAATCGATTACCACACTATAGTAATCGATTACATGCTCGAATGGGTGTGTTTTTTCATGAAACAATGCGTTGTTTTGCATCATATGCTCTGGCATTAGTTCATGAACAGGCACCTCTGCCTATATAATGCAGAATTCGTGCAAAACCAAAGACACAACATCAAAACTACAATCTTCCATTAATTCTTGCAAGTTTTACAAGTTTTGATCATATTTTCAAAGTCTATTTTCAATCCAAACTCAGAAAAGCATTGAGCCATAACTTTCATATCTCTTAGTGCTTTCTATTCAGGTTTATCCTTCCCTGAGTTTAGGATTGATACATAAGCCATTGTATAGAAACTTCTTCAATCTTTCTGGTTGTTGTAAACACCGTGGTTTTTGGTTTGTTTTCTGATCATTACCATAGTGTTCGGTGAGGGCATTGTGTAACCAGGGGAACGGTTGTGTTCTCTTGTAGTTGTCGGTGTAAGTGCCTCGGGTGTGAGGTTGTACACAACACAAGTTTACATAGTGGAAAAATCCCTGAATCAGAACAGGGGACTGGACGTAGCCTTCGGTGGTTGAAGGTGAACCAGGATAAATTTTCTGGTGTGATCTTTCTTATCCCTACACTTTTACATTCAACAATTTACAATTTCCGCTGCTTTAACATTAACATTTGTTCGGTTGTTACTAGGTCTTGTTCATAATTTGGGGATTAGAGTTTCATATCTTTCAAAGAACCAAAATTCGAGAAAAACAAGAGAAACCTAATTCACCCCCCTCTTAGGTTGCTATCTAGAGTTACATTTCTGGATCCGAGAAATTTTCGGTTAAGTCGAAACTCGTCCAACGACTCCCAAAAATTATACAACAGCTAAACCTAACCCGGTTCCTTAAATTTCCCAGTGTTTCAGAGGTTTAACCCTTCTCGCCTCGATTCCTTGGTGTTTCTCGACCATTCTCAGCAGCGAAATGGAAAGGTTCTTGGTTCATGGAAGCACGGGATGTTACAATCGGCACAAGCTTCCTTTCTGTCTCAGTATCGTGAGGACTAGGTATCGCTTAACCTTAGTAGCTCACGATAGGAGAGTCCATCCTTATGCTAGGGATGGCGAGGGGATCCTACCCCGTCCTTATGCTAGGGACGAGATAATCCCAGGGTTCAGCTTGCCTTTCCTGTCGGCTAGTGGCACAGCTAGGAAAAGAATCCTTTCCATCATTATCCTTCCTTTCCTTTCTGGGGACTTAGTGACGTCATGCCCTATTCATTTTCCTTTCCTTTCCTTTTCTTTTTCCTTTCCTTTCATTCACTCATTTCCATGACACATAATCACATAAGACATTCATCAATGAAGTCCATTCCACTCAACAGTCCATATGCCTTAAACATAAATTTTTAGTTCATAACAATTACATACTTAGTAAAATTAGTAGCTCCATGGATAATTGCAAGCAACATAAAAATCTATGTTTAAGAAAAAGTTCGTGTGCAGAAAATCACAGGATCTGCCGCTCAGTGCTACAGGCCGCTCAGCGGGAGGCCCGTCCGCTCAGCGTTCCCTGACAAGTTTTAGCTCCTAATTCTTGCAATTTTCCATGTTCTACAAGCTTTCTCACAAGCAATCCTTAGAGCATCTCCTTCATCATTCATGATCCATTTATAACAACCATAAACATACTTCTAAGTTTCCAAAATCATTTCCATCAATAAACTCATATCCTCTACCAATCTAGTCATGAAGCACATAAGGCATAGATATTCACATAATCACATATAAGCATGATAGTTCATCAAGAGAGGCATTAACTAAGAAAAACTAGCCTATTTTAGCATAAAACACATGATAAATGAACCTCAAGCCTCCTAGACCACATAGACAGTGGTTATGTCAGGTTTGCCCACGTTTTCCCTTGTTCCGACATTTCTTGCTGGCTCCTAGCTTGCTTTGACGCCTCCTAGCTCCTCTTGGCTGAGTTCCTTCAACCTTTCCTTAGGGATTTTGAGGGTTCTTTGTGGGGTTAGGTTAGGAGATTCCTGAAGGAAGTGAACTGGGTTTAAGGTAGGAAGTGTCTAGGCCTCTGGATTGACAGCACAGCGGTCGATCGGGTAAACGGACAGAGTTCTGGCAAGGTTTTCAATTTTTCCTCACAATCTCGATTTTGGGGGGGTATTTATAGCCTTGGGGCTGATGGCTAATTTCCAATTTTGCCCTTGGCCCCAAATTACCAAAATACCATTATTAATTTAATTAACTAAGTATTTAATTAGTTTGGGTAATTATGAGGTCACATCAGGTCACATCAATGAATAGTAACCCTTATTTTATTATTTTTCTTGAAAAATCTGCCTCCCCCACGTGCTCAAATCAGATTTGGGTCCCACCCAGTCCCGTTTCGCTCATGTTCGGTCGTTCGCAGTCTTAGTGCGGCGCGCACGGTCGTCCGAAAAATATTCCGCTTATACCGTCGTGATCCCCTAATTTCCCTTATCATGAAATTAAGGTCGACTCAAGGCATTTGTGAATTTTTCTCCGCCGGAGTATTCTTCACAAATACCTTTGATACATTGTTGAGCCCTGGTGACTGTAGACCACCGATCCGCTTGCAGTTTCGTTACGGCCCAATCTCCCTAATGAGGTTGTGGGGCTAATCTAAGGTATTTGGAACTTTTTCCTGGTACCAGTTAGATTTCCAGAGACTTGGGACTTTCTGCTCAGTTCTAGTGGCTAAACGGGGCCAAACGAGGCTGTTCTAGTGTCTGTGGAATCGTCCGAAATCGAACCGATTTTCGTTTTACCGGCACTTTAGGTTTTTCATCCATCTCTAGGGGTAGAGAGGAATCATTTGAGTGTCAGCAGAATTTATCAAAACCAAACAGAATAATTTCTACTGACCTCTACAGGTTAATACACACAAAAGGCTCTACGAACAATTATTTAGGGAAATTTTTACTAAGATAAGAGTGGGATGTTACAAGGGGCCGCCTTCCTTTGGGTTAGCCTGAAGCGGACCGTTTAACCATTGCACGTTTATCCATTCATGACATTGACCATACTCGCGTTTATCTTTTCCATTGAACCATATTCAAGTTCCCTACGTTCCATTATGATATTTCATTCATTATGCATGCTTTCTCAAACACATAAACATATAATCACATAATCACGTCGTAATCTAAATATAAGTCATTCGGGCATGGGAGTGTTGGAACCAGGCAGCATAAGATGTCTTTCATAACCTTACTTTCATAAACTTTCATAAAATAGTTCCCTGAAGCAACCACGGTTTAGGCCGCTCAGCGCCCATTGAAGCCGCTCAGCGTCCAGTGGTATCGCTCAGCGTCCCTGGAGTCACCCTAGTCAGGGATCAGTTTGAAAACAGTTTTCTAAGAGTTAAGTCCCAAGCCGCTCTGCGCCCATGGAGGCCGCTCAGACTTGGATACATTTCTAACCTATACGGAGAGCTTTTACTGAGGTTTTTCCTTATGAAATCTTTACTAAGGGAAAAGTGGGATATTACATCTTTCGTCATGTTAAGTCGTTAACTACTGACATGGCAGTTAATTTGGCCACGTGACAGGTCATGTGTCACGTACATGACATGATTCAGATCTCCAACAAATTCTGAATATTTGATTTTATTCTCTAATATTGTTTTATTTATCCAAAAATATTACAAATTATTAACTTTTAGTCGTACTGTTTGGGGATCTTTCGAGTGACATGGTTGCAATGTCATATGGACATAAAAATTCAATGTGGCATGACACTGAATACTAAAAGTTAAAAATTAAATTAAAAACAAAAAAAAAATCTCTCCCTAGCCCTTTCCTCTCTTCAGCTCTCCTACCATCACCGTCGTCACTATTGCCGCCCCCAACTTCAAAGGGACCTTCATTGACAACCCTTACTTCTTCTTTATATCACAGATATGAAATTCGCCCTCTTTCATCACTTAGCCAATCAAGAACTTTGAAATTAAGGTGTTTTCTTGATAATGTAAATGTATATTATCATGATCGATAGTTACTTAACAAGATTTGACACTGTTATGGGCTAGTTCCACGAAGCCTAGAAGACCTTAATGGGCCTCCACAGAACGTCATTCCACGCTCCTGAAGGATGCATCCGGCCCAAATCCTAGAAGGATCCACCTGGATTAAAGAACAAGCCCAAGGGGGCCACTTCGGGGACACTTGTTTACCCTAATTTTGAGGGGCCTTCCTAGGATATAAATAGCCCCACTCCAGGTATGCCGATCTAACCATTTTTTCTAACCTAACTCTCAATTTTCCCACATAAACTTACTTGGGAGTTGGAGTGCTTGTAGGTACCTAATGTCACCGAGCCAAATACACTTCCGAGGAGATCTGACGTTTGACCCCCATCGTGAGGGCATCAGAAGATACATTGACACTGTCTGTGGTTGTAACATCCCGCTTTTTGACTGTACGAATATTTAGCATAATAAATAATTATAGGTTAATTAGGGAAACAGGAAAATTAAATTATTACCTTTAATTCATAAGAATCACCTTTAACTCATAAGAATAGCAGTTAAAATTTAGGTTTCGTGAACGGCGAATTTTTTGGAGACCTAAGACAATTTTCAGACCAATCGGGAATTTTTCCAGATATCGAAAGTAACCGTAAAATACACTAATAAAATAATAATTCCCCAAATATCTCCACCGGACTCAACTACTAATAAGGGAAAAATTAGTAGAGCGCGAGGGTATGTCCGGAATATTTTTCGGACAACTGTACACGGAGTACCGGGACTGCGAACAACAAAAACACGATCAAGCATGATCAAAATTGGACTGGCAGGATCATGTTTATCCATAGTAGATATTTACATAAAATATGCTATTATATAATATAATAATCCTAATGAATAGTAATAATAATGATATAATAATATTAATATATAATATATATAATATAATATTAAATTTTATATAATATAATATATATATGTATGGCCGGTGGGGGGCATTAAATAACCCCACCTGACGCCATTTTTTCTTCCATCTTTGCTTCTTTATGAAGCATTTGCTTCATTGTTTCTTTTCTTTGCTTTCAGCCCCCCGACGCCTTCCATCTTTATTTTTCTTTCTTTCTTCTTTGATTTTTCTTTGCCCCTGAAGCCTTATGCTTCATTTTCGTTTTCTTTCCTCTCCCCTCCCTGACGCCGTTTTTCTTTCTTTTCCCTTTCTAAGCCTTTGCTTCACTTTGCTTTGCTTTTCTTTATTTCTTTCTTTCCCTGAACGTTGCCTCTGTTTCCTTTCCTTCCTTTCTTTGTTTTTCTTTCTTTCAGTGTCCGTTCGTGCACTGTTGTGATGCTGTCAGACGCCGGAAAAATAGCAAGATCTTCATGGAAGTGCTCAGGTAATTTTCCTCTTCACTTCTACCGTTTCCAAACTGGATTTGGAGGTGGGTAGTCTGATCACCCCTGTCTATGGGATTTTTATCTGTATGTTATGTATGTATTTTTGAGTAGGAAAAATTAGAAATAATATGAGAAAAATATGGAGTTAATGATGCATGAAGGATTTTTAGAAATATTGAGGTCAGGAAAATATAACTGTGTTGGTTGGAACTGTGTAGGAAGCTCAGTAAGCTTTAAGAAAGGATTCTGATTTTTAGACGCTGTGACTTTTCCGCTGAGCGGCCACACAGGACCGCTGAGCGGCCGAGCACCGGACAAGGCACTGAGCGGCCTCACACAGGACCGAGCGTTGAGCGGTCACCTTGGTGTGATAAGCAGCTTGACCCTGAGTTGACCCGCTGAGCTTGTTTTTGGCCTGTGCGCTGAGCGGCCTAGCCCAGATGCTCAGCGGTATGACCTGAACCCGTGAGAAAAGTTTGGCACAAGGATGAATGAGTAGCCAGGGAGTCCCTCATGGGCGTTGAGCGACCTAACCAGGGCGCTAAGCGGCCTAAAGAATCCTATGTTACTAAGTTAGTTTTGAGCTGAGGAGTTCTCATGAGCCCGCACGTTCTAACCTAGCACCAAGTCTTTAAAAGTATACCCACAAAGAAGTGAATGATTATGTGATAAGTTTATGTAGTTATATAATGTCATTTGCATTACTGTAAGCCACCCAAGGGTGCAGAGAACAATAACAGATTATGAGTACCAAGCAGTGCATGCATCATGAGGCAGTGTTGCCACAGGACTTAGGGCAACCATAGATCACTAGAATTGAATGAACTAATGTGCAAAGATGGTAACTTAAATTAGGGAAAACAGTTAAGTCTAAAGACGGGCCCCAGCCACAGAGGGTCGGAGTAGCCCAAAATTATGACATAGTTATGTAATAGGAAGCCCTCTCTTGGCACGTCATACCTGACAAGCCCCTCCCCAGCCGTGCAAGACGGACTGGGTTATGATTATGTTACACAAATAAAGATCTGAACGCGGGTTTCCACCCGGACGAGAGAAAAGAAAGTAAGGAGCACTTGAGCTTTTACGTCATGACATTTAAAAGACGGGTAAGATGTCCACGAAGTTCAGACATAAGAGAGAGAGAGAGAGAGAGAGAGAGATTCAGTCCACGAAGTTCGGACTCAGGCCTTAAAGTCATCCATGAAGTTCGGATGCAAATGATTAAGTCGTCCCCGAAGTTCGGACGCCGTCCACGAAGTTCAGATGTAAGTGAGCAAGTTATCCACGAAGTTTGGACGCATACGAGCCTCACTCCTAGTGTTACCACATGTTGTAGCTGGATAGGGATGACGATCCCCCAGTCTACATGGGAGCGATGGCATCCAGCAACGAAAAGGACGCAGCCATAGGCGCGTAAGAGAACTCCTTTCCCCAGACATTCATTAGAGATTTCTTGATGAATGCTGTATGTATATGTATGTGTAAGTATGTCTATATGTAACGAACATCATGAGACGACATCTCGAGTAGAAGAACGTGGGTACGTGATGCAGTATCACAAGGCCCTAACGGTATAGGCTAGCAAGCATGAAACTATGTGATCAGGTTAAGCAAGATTAGATTTCCCCATTATCACTTAGTACCGTAGATAAAGCTGCTCAGGCCTAGTATGGATAATAACCAGTAGGGGTATTAGTATGAGTCGACACTTAGAGACCCCCTGAGCGGCGGAATCATAATTGAAGTGAAACGAATAGGTATTCCCTAAAGGACCCCACTGAGGACGTAATGTTCTCACCCCCACTTCGTTATGATTCCAGGCAGGAACCCGAGGCACACGGTGAGGACCTAGATTTACTTTGGAACGAGGACAAACCCTACTATAGTAGCAGAAGCCCCTGAGTCGAGACGTCGCAGAAGAGCAACCAGAGCTACCGATCGACTAGCAAGCAAGATAGAGAGTAGTGGTTTGTAACAGTCACACGGTTTAGTCAGACCGTTGGCGACTAAATGTGGTAAATGTAAATTATAATATTTCTTAACTGTGTATTTGTATTCTGGACCAATTGATTGTACATATATGTATGTTAGAAAATATCTTGGAGATCTACTTTTTAGGATAGTAACGCTTAAGTCTGATAAGACTCTATTGCTTGTATCCATGTATAATTCATTGACGCGTATGGCTCTAAATTTGTAAACTGGTAAGGATGTGAGAAAAATTTCAAAACGGTCCGTATTTTCGAGTAAGAAATGTTTTCCAAGCTAAAAGTAGGGGCTAAAAGTAACCTCAGCCAAGCAGATAACAACCCCATAATCAATGTTACTATTAGAGTGTAAGCTGAAAGTAGGGGTGTTACAGTGGTGATGTTACGACATCCCACAACTTAGACAACAATGATCTCCACCCTACAACCAAATACCACCAAACCAACTAAAAAGACCAACCAACCCGCTCCCCGTGCAGACGTCCGTGGAGACGAATCAATTGCGAGCTCAGGCCACAACCCACCGAATGCAAGCACCCGCGATCAAAGAAGACACACCATTCGAAGATCCCACCCTGGGGATACCTGGCCATGGTGACAAAAGGGAAGAAGAGGTATAACAACACGTGGATCTAGCAAGCATGGTGTAGGATCAGGCGCACAAGATATAGCAACTAGAGGCAACCCTACTTTAGCTCCAATATGCAGAGGACCAACGAAAGAAAAGAGTAGAGATACGCAGCAACACTGACCAAGTATGCGACGAGGCAGAGTGGAAGCAGAACGAGGTGTTCGAGTAGGCTAAGGAGATGAACTATCACCTCGATGGTCTTAACTCAAGGGTAGAGGACAACTCCCAGAACTCCAGGGTGAGGAACCTCAATGGCTAAGAAAAATTCCCCAAACCTATGCGGGGGAGAAGGAGGTCTATGAGCCAAAGTACAAATCATCTATTGACCTCACATGGTGAACCATTGATAAGAACTGCCAGACTCTACGAAGAAGTAAAGAGAGATAAAGCCACCCTTTTGCGGATGAGATCCTCGAAGTAGTTCCACTATACGGCTTTCAGCTATCGACTAACATGGAGTCGTATAAAAAGACCACAAACCTCAGAACCACCTCAATGCTTTTAGGCACAAAATGATCCTAGACATGGCTTCCAATTCCATTCACAACAAGTCATTCCCAATGACCTTGAGAAAATGATACTTCATCTAGTTCAACACTTTATTGCCTAAATGTGTGAGGAGTTTTGACGATCTTATAACATGATTTCTCGCTAACTTCACCACTTAGATGACAAAGCCAAAGACCATGTTAAGTCTCCTCAGAGTAATATAGAAAGATGACGAGTCCCTCAACGAATAACTCAATCGTTTCTACATGGAGTGTGCATAGGTGGAGGATCTACAACCCCAAGCAGTGTTCATGGGGTTAACCAACGGACTAAAAAGGGGGAGCCCATTCTAAAAAAAACCTTCCAAGTGACCACCTAAGAGCTAGATTGAGATACATGTACGGCAAGTGTTTGTTGGAAACATGTGGCCTAACATTACTTTCACAAACTTCATTCCTTGGTACAGGTTAGCTTGGTGACTCAGACTTTCTTGGGTTGTTTGACACCCTCAAGAACTCCCAGGTCACTTCGTCACCCCTGTCCCGGTTCCCATAAAGTAACCACGGTTCAGGCCGCTCAACAGTCCCTTGGGGCCGCTCAACAGTCCTTGGAGTCAACCTAGTCACAGATCAGTTCCAAAACATTTTCTAAGGTTTATACCCTAAGCCACTTGACGTGAACCAAAGTTACTGTTTCAACGAACTAACACAAGTTGTTCAACAAATTAACTTTCAATTTGTTGGTTGATGAACCTGGCTAGAAAAATTAGTTTTGCAAAGCAAAACTAAAAGAAATGAAGGCAGCGGAATTTGATAGCTAACCAGAAGATTGGAATCACTCCAGTTTGAGACAAAACATACAAAGAATTTGGTTAAGTCCTTTGATAATCTCACTTCTTGAATCACTCAAGAACTTAGAGAATCACTCTCACAATTTGATAGAAAATCTTATTGTCATTCAACTTCTTCTCAAAATAAGCTAGCCAATAATGAGCAACTAATGCTCCAACGGCTGAAACAACTAATGCCCTAAGAAACAAAACTAAAAAACAAATAATGAGCACCAACTAATGCTAATTATTGGTGTCATAAACTAAATAATTCGGCTAAAACAAACCCAAACTGAATGGCATAGCCATTTATTACAAAAACACCAAAAAAAACACCAAAAAAAACACTTTAAAAAAATCCCATTCAAGTTATGCCAGTTGGACCGTACATTTCCATGATGCAATTCACCATTTTAGGCTCTTCATTGTCTAAATTAAGCCCCAATTTCATAATGGTTGTCAAAACCTGTTTTAATGCCTTTTTTGGTTTTTCTAGCTCTTGTCCTTAGCATTGGTCATCCAAGTCCTTTAATTGTCTTTTGGTCCTTGCCCTTGATCATGTTCTCATCATTCCCTCCCTCTTGAAGAAGATTTGTCCTCAAATCAAAGTCTTCTTCATCTTTGTTCATCAGTTCATCCATTTGTTTTTGAATTTCTTTGGTCTCTTGTGGATTACATCGATAAGCAAGCCCATTGGGCAAAGGTGCTCCAAGAATGAGATTAATTTGATTCTCTATTCCCCTCAAAGGTGGTAGCCGACTTGAAACACTAGAAAACACATCTTGAAATTCCTCTATAGTGTTTTTGTTGGCCTGTTCTGAGGCCTTTGAAGGTTCCTTTCCTTGAGTTGTAGGTGCTGGATTGCTAGAAGTGGCAGCCCTTTCCTTTTCAAGTTTGTCCCCCCAACTAGAAGAATTCAAGTTGGTAGAACTCCTCCTTGCTACTCCATTTCTTTTGAGTTGTTGTTCCACTTGAATTGCTTTGTGCAACAAGTCCTCCATTTCTACAAATTCTTGTAACTCAACATCTCTAATATCATCATTCAAACCATTAATAAAATGAACCATGGTTACCTCCTCATCCTTTTCAATTTTAGCTTGAATCATGAGCATCTCCAACTCCTTGTAATACTCCTCAACCTCCTTGTTGCCTTGGGACGATCTTTGGAACTTAAGTTTCATATTTCTAGCATAGCTAGCAGGTACATATCTCTTCCTCATGATGCACTTCATTTATGCCCAAGTATCCACCATTGGCTCCTCATTCCTCAACCTCTCCTTTTGTAGCTTATTCCACCACACAAGTGCATAATTTGAAAATTCAACGGTGGCAAGCTTCACCTTTTGCTCCTCTTCATAATTGTTACAAGAGAAGACATTCTAAATCTTGAGCTCCCACTCCAAATAAGCTTCCGGATCACTTCTACCCTTGAATGGAGAAGTGTTGAATTTAACTCCCTCAATTCTTTTTTGTCGAGGCTCCCTCTCATTTCTTCTTCTTTCTTTCCTTTCATCCTCTCCTTGAGAACTCCATTCCTCCAATTTGTCCAAACAGCCATTGAGAGAATCCATTGATTGTTTCAATAATCTCTCAAAATGTTGTGTAAGAGCTTGTATTTGGAGTTGGCCTAAACCATCTCTTTCTTTGGATGTATTTCCTGCCATCTTTACAACAAAACAAAGTAACAAAGAAAATAAAATATTATAGTTGCAAAGAACTCACCACACTCAAGTGTATAACGCTCTTCGAGGCTTTTTTTCTCGTTGAGATGCACTCTTGCCTTTTACCACTCAGAATTCTCTTGAATCCCAAAGTGATATAACTAAGTGAGAATTACCAATGGCCACCAATGTAAGAACAAAGAAATAGTCACCAAATGGTATACAACAATATATAGAACACGTTTTTTTTCTTTCCTTTTTTTTCTGTTTTTTTTTCAAAACTAAACAATAACAATAGCAAGAAACTTAAAACCTGAGCTCTAGTACCAAATGACGTGAACCAGAGTTATTATTTAAATTCAACTAACACAAGTTGTTCAACAAATTAACTTTCAATTTGTTGGTTGATGAACTTGGCTAGAAAAATTAGTTTTGTAAACCAAAACTAAGAAAAGCAACGGAATTTGATAGATAACCAAAGGATTGGAATCACTCCAATTTGAGACAAAACGCACAAAGGATTTGGTTAGGTCCTTTGATAATCTCACTTCTTGAATCACTCAAGAACTTAGAGAACCACTCTCACAATTTGATATTAATCTGATTGTCATTCAACTTCTTCTCAGAATAACCAAATTGCTAGCTTATATGTTGCTTGGCCAATGGTTGGTCACAAAGTCAAATAAAAACAAGAAATAATGAGCAACTAATGCTCCGACGGCTGAAACAACTAATGCCCTAAGAAACAAAACTGAAAACCAAATAATGAGCACCAACTAATGCTAATTATTGGTGTCATAAACTAAATAATTTGGCTAAAACAAACCCAAACTGAATGGCATAGCCATTTATTACAAAAACACTAAAAAAACACTCTAAAAAAATCCCATTCAAGTTATGCCAGTTGGACCGCACATTTCCATGACGCAATTCACCATTTAGGCTCTTCATTGTCTAAATTAAGCCCCATTTTCATAATGGTTGCCAAAACTTGTTTTAATGCCTCTTTTGTTTTTCTAGCTGTTGTCCTTGGCATTGGTCCTCTAAGTCCTTTAATTGTCTTTTGGTCCTTGCCCATGATCATGTTCTCATCACCACTCAGTGGTCCCTGGAGGCCGCTCAGCACCTTGGGTGTGACTAGGGTTCCTCCTTTGTTTTCTTGCATTTTTTTCAAACTCTTCCCATGGCCGCTTCTTGGGGCTTTACCACAAGTTCCAACAATCACAATTCAACAATATTCTAGCTTACAAAACATATTCAAATCATCTAGGCAACGTAGACCTAGCATAGCTAACAAAATATGCAACAGTTCACAGAACTACTCAGCATCACACACAAGCACACATAAGCCACCAAGGAGGTGAGCAAGCTTAGGTTTACCCACTTTCTTGGAGTCTTGGAGATAGATAGCAGGGTAAGATGAGGTTTCCCTAGAGTGTGTGGCTCTCCTAGCTAGCTCTCCAATTTTCGCCAGCGTAACAGCAGGGTCTCCGAACGGAACAAACTTGAGAAGGAACTCAAGAGATGAGAAAGTGAATGAATGAAATGCCATGGAGGGCTATTTATAGCCTCCAAACCGTGGCCTTGGGCTATTTTGGTCCATAAATTAATTTTACAAAAGAAAAAGGAAAACAAAATTAAAATAAAAGGATAAGGATGATGACTAATAGCCTAGTCATGTTTGACTTTGACCAAAAATACTTGGTCCATATGAAGAGAGAGAAAACGTGAGAGAGAAGATTGGGTTGGCCGTGGGCCCCACTTTCCAGTCCCGTTTTATCGTGTTTTGTCATACGTTGTCCGGGTGCTTCACGTACGACCGTCCAAAAAATGTTTCGGTCGTATTTCCGTGATTTCTAGACAAAATGGACAAAAGGCTACTTCAACGAGGCTACTTCAAGACATTCACCACGAACAGGGAGCACTTTAATTTTCTAGCACCTTATTTAATTAATTTCCTTACTTAGATTATGTGCTTAAGACTTGTTTGTTTAAAAACAAAGTAGTATTTTATTTTACTTGGTTTGATGCATGAACGCAAATACATCATGAATTGAATTGTTTCAGTATCATAATAGACTTGTGAATAAATAGGTACCATGAACATGTTCATATGCATCTATCTACTTGTATGCATAAACATAACCTTGAAAATGTTTTGAAATCAAGGAAATTAAACCCTAACCAAGTAAGGAAGTGAGCCATACACTTAGTGAGATAGAGAGAATCACCATTGTTTTTGCGCAATTGAATTTTTTTGAGTCTCTAGTTTCGATGAATTGTATGGAAATAATAGGAAATGATCAAGGCATTCTGTTCTTCAGAATTTAAACCCCACTTGGCCAAATAAAGCCGACCCTTAATTAGGAATATCCTTTGCCACCCCATTTGAGCCTAACATGAGAAAATTTTGTTCATAATCCCCGAGCCATAAGTAGAAAAACAATGTTATCCCTTAATTCCTAAATTAAGAGAGCATTCAAATTGGATTATGTGCAAAAATCCAAGTCAGGGGGAGCTAAGGGTAAGCCAAAGTGGAAGAAACAAAATATAAAAAGAACAGAAACAAGCAAAGGAGAAAACATTCTATCCCAAAACAAAAAGAAGAAAAAGAAAAAGGGATAGAAGACAAAAGGAAATCAAGGAGAAAAAGGGTTGAAAAAGAAAAACAAAGAAAATTGTTGAAAAGAAAACAGGTGACAACAAGAAGTTGGTTTTCAGTGCTCTCTTAAATGGAAAACATTTGCATATCCAGAAAAACCAAAGTTTCTTTGTAGCCTGGCTCCATTACAACCCTTGGAAGACCTTTGTGATCCTTGCATGACCATACTATGCATTGAATGATGAGACAGGTAATAAATTTAAATTGTTGTGATTCAATGGTGATATAGAGCGAAAAACACTCACCCCAAATTGGTCCACTGACCATTGTGTGCATAATGATAATTTCCTTGGTGGAAAAGACATTGGATAGTGTGATTTGTTTATGGCATTCGAGTAATTGTGCATTTGACTTGTTCAGGTTCTTCGATGATGTTTACAAAGTCTCAGGCTTAAACTATTTGAAACATTTCAATTCATTGCATTAACCGATTGTTCATAAGCATTAATCTCTTGTGAAATAATTCTACTACCTCTTGTTTGAAGACAAACAAGGTCTTAAGTCAGGGGGAGTGATAAGTGCCAAATTTACGCAAATTCGACCTATCAAAATGGCACTTATCCGCTTATGATTTAAAGAATAATCTAACTGTAATCCCTATATTTTGTAGGTTTTAAATATATTTTGAAGATGGGATACAAGCATAAATAAGTAAGAAAAATCCCATGAAGAATGGAGCAAAAAGTCAACTAAGGAAAAGAGCACAAAAGGACGAAGTCAGCAAAGTTTCGCTCAGCGGCTGAAGAAGCGCGCTCAACGCTTAAGGGCGAACCGCTCAGCTATGGTACCTATACCACTGAGCGGTTATATGTCGGCAGCTGCCTTCGCCACCGCATTAAATGCGCCAGGCTGGCGCCACCCTGGATTACGGCGCCGCCCTGACAAAGTCGGCGCCGTCACTGAAAAGCTGCCGGAGCAATTAATGAAACCGCGTAAGCCGCCTTCTTTTACCAAGACCGGTCAACGATAAGCATTGATCGCTCAGCGGTACCCCCTAAACCGCTCAGCGGCGGTGCCAAACCGCTGAGCGGACCTCCCCAACTTTTTCCTATAAATAGGAGGGCCGAGCATCCATTCCAATCCATCTCTTCTTCCCCCCACAACTTCATTCTTTTACACATTTTGTTGTACTTTAAAAGCTTAGTAGTTTAGGTTAGGTTAGGAACAAAGACGAGGCTTATGAAGGAGCCAGAGATCGAGGAAGCTCGGTGAAGCCATGGCCATGATAGCGTGAGTACGTGTCCTGGTAAGTGCCTAAACCTTGCCTCCGAGATACTCTTGTAAGATGGATTCCTAATCCTCTTTTTGTTGGGATTTTGGTCATTATTGTAGTTTGCTTGTATCCATGTAACTTTTGCATATGAATCTATCTATTTCTTATGATTAGCTTGAATGGTTTTATGCTTAATGCTAGTTTTTGTTTAGTGCTTTGATCTTGGCTTGAGACTTAGTTGTATGAACGAGAGTTATATTAATTAAGTTGTAAACCAAGTTAAGATCAATCCGCTATGCTAAGCTAGATTCAAGACTTGAACATTGGAACGAACAGTTACAATTATTAAAGTCAGATCTAAATCATTACATCTAACCTTGTTGCAAGACTAGAAGTTAGCCACTTTAACATCTGAAATAATTCTGGCATACTTTGTTAAGCTCGTATACGAAAGTAACAGTTTAACAAAGGAAACCTGTGATCTTTTCATATGCGGAAGCAATGTAAAAGATAAGATCTGATGGTGGGCAATCAATGAAATAATAGTTCTATGTAATAAGTAACTAGATGCATAAACTATGATGTGATTAGAATTCCCAACAAGCTCCGGAACTACCTCCGATTTGTTTCCTATTTACTTTTATGTCGTTTATTTACTTATTTTACTATTAAACAAACTATCAAATCTTTCACCTCATTGTTTAATTAAACGAACTCAAGAATGGTATTTTTGCAACTCTCTGTGGTTCGACTATACCCGACTATACTGCAATCGGATTCCTTTGGAATCTGAAAGCCATAAAGTAGGATATATATATATAAATTTAATTTGAACAACAAAAGCGCAGATAAGCTTTCTACCAGCTTGGCACGGTTGTGACAAAACCTAAGCTGTGTCAAGAGTCGAGAAAGTAGTTAAAAATGCTTTCATCACTAAGGAAAAAGTGAGATGTTACATTCCACCCCCTAAGAAGAATTTCACCCCAAAATTCCAACGTTGCTAGACGTTCGGGTACTTATTGTTCTTCTTAAGGCTATACCTACTGCGGCTTACTCACCTGCAAGGGTATCGTCTTCATTCGGATGTTGGACCCTCAAAGTAAATACTCATCCTCGGGCAAAAATTGGGGGTTGGGTCGTTGTACAATCTTTAGCGAGATGTCCACTCCCTCCATATCGGTTGCACGCACCCGGTTTGTTGGCAGGTAAGGGGCCCTTCATGTTCTGGCAATGTGGTCGGGTTTCCCACATCGGTAGCAAGTGTCTTTCCCATTCAGGCACTCTCCACCGTAAGGCTTGCTGCACTTCTGGCAAGGTGGCCTGTGCTCGTCCCCTATTGCAACTGGTCTTGCTAGGACGGGTCTGGGGCTGGTCCTTGCTGCTGCTGAGGCTAATATGGATACCGCCCTCTACCCTGACCAGGAAAAAAGGGCTAGAAAGGTCCCTTTCTCCTGGGTTCCCGTGATGGGCTTCCTTGTTCTACCGCCTTCCTCTTGAGCCGCTCGTTCCTTGCAGACGTCAAGTTGGTCATTGATTCCTCCAGGGTTAGACAAGTGTTGACCAGAATGGTGTAGTTGCGAATGTATAGGTGATTGACAGACACCTGAAGCTCTGGCTTTAATCCCCTCTAGTATTTCCCACACTTCCATATCTGGTCCGGGTTGAGCTGGTACGTGCAGGAGTATCGGCACAGTCGTTTGAACGTCGCAGTATACTCGGGTATCGTCATGTGGCCCTGTGTCAATGCTAGGAACTCCTTCTCTTTCTACTCTCTTAGTCCGAACAAAAAATACTTGTCGATAAAGGTCGTGGTGAACTGGGTCCATGTGATCAGGGCTTCTCCTTCCTTCAGGAGAAGGCTGGTTGTAACACCCTAGCTAGCTGCTTAGGTGTACATTGCAAATAATGCTCACTAGGTTGTTAACCGCTTTGGTTGGGATTACTTTTAGCCCCTACTTTAAAGTTCACAATTATCTTATATTGGAAAATATGGATCATTTTGAAACTTTTTTGTTATATATATATATATATATATATATATATGATGTAAATATGAGTCATGCACGTCAGATAGAATTTATAATGCGAGTGTTAAAACGTTATACTACACGAATAACTGCTCCAATATAACAACGTCAAACTATAAGCAGACAAGTGGTCCATAGCATATAGTCACAAAGATTTACATAGATAATATCTTAGTTAATACATACACATAAGTTCTCATAGAAGTACAATACATGGATTGTAACATCCTTAGACGAGGTCGCCGCTGCGTACATCAAGTTGAAGTCCTGTCTTGCTCACCTAGAACCATAAAGGAGCGGGTATGAGATGTAACATCCCGCTTTCCTGTTAGAGAAATAATCGCCGAGATTCGACATAAAATTTCTAAAGCATGAAATAGGGAGGGTTAGGATGTAAAATTTACAGGTCAAATGCCCATAGGATATGGGGATAGTCGCTGTAGGAAGTTTCCCAGACAGCCGAACTGTGATTGTCTGCTGTCATAATTTTACGACGCGTAAAAGGTATTTGTGAAAATACTCCTCCAGAGAAAAATTCACAAACACCTTTTAATTTTAATAATCTTGGGTAGAGGGAAATTAGAGGATCGCGACGGTTCAAGCGGAATATTTTTCGAACGGCCGTGCGCGACGAATTGATAATGCGAGCAATAAAAAATGAGCGAAACAGAACCGAGAGAAAAAGGAAATCAGATTCAGCACGTGAGGAATCAGATTGGGTTAGGAAATTATTTTTAATTCATTTACTATTCATGATTTGACATTTTATTTATCTTTGAATTAATTAAATAAATAAGAAAAAGGAGAAATGGCATTTTGGTAATTAATAAGGAGGGTAAATAGGTAATTTTAGGGGCTGTATGGTGGCTATAAATAGCCCATCCATGGCAGAAATTTCTCACAAAAATTTCACACTCTGCCGAAACTCTGTCCGTTCGCCGATCGATCGAGCTGACCGGAGAACAACTCAAGCTTAAACCAGGACCAGGACCTCGAGGACAACTTGAAACACCATAGCTAACTGTTTACCTGTACGTAGTAAACAAAGCTCACTAGGTTGTTGCCTACCTGGTCGGAATACCTTAGTCCATAGTAATCTTTTGAAAATAGTCATTGCTCATAAAATAAGGACCCGTTTTAAACTTTTGCTTGTATCATATTAATAATAACATAGAGCCATGCGTTGGAAATAAATCAATATAACAAAGCGGATAACATTATGATAAATAGAACATGTAATATACATTCAGTGTGTAACATCCCAGTTTTCCTTAGCAAAGATTTTGCATAATAAACTCCTGAACGAACTCCATCAGAGGGTGGAAGCGTAAGCTGTAGGTGTCCGTCAAGCACCGGATGTGCGGTACTATGTGGCTCAGGTGGATAAGTGCGGCGTTAGGAAGAATCTGAAAGGAATAGAAGGAGTATAGAGTACCAAGAAGCTTAGGAATAAAAGAGGATGCCTGGGAACGCTAGCCACGCTGGACACGTCAGGAAGGTAGAAGCCTGATTACCTCGGACTCGAGTGTCTGTAGAAATTATTCTGTTTGGTATTTCCAAATTCTGCTGACACTCAAATGATTCCTCTCGACCCCTAGAAATGGATGAAAAACTTAAAGTGTCGGAAAAATGGAAATCGGGTCAGTTTCGGACGATTCCGCAGACACTAGAACAGTCCCGTTTAGCCCCGTCTAGCCAGTAGAACTGAGCAGAGAGTCTCAAGTCTCTGGGAATCCAACTTGTACCGGGAGAAAGTCCCAAATACCTTAGATTGGCCCACAACCTTATTGGGAAGTTTGGGAGATAGCAAAACCGTAAGCGGAACGGTTGTCCGCAGACGCGGGAGCTTAACGATGTATTAAAGGTATCTGTGAAAAATACTCCTC
>QANU01020405.1:32221-54144 GCA_003254905.1 Nissolia schottii
GTGATGGAAATATGAACTTGAAGCTTGCTTGAAACTCCTAGGTTAAAAGAACATAAAACCTAGGTTATGGTGATTTAGGGTTTAGAACCTTGATTCTTGAATTCCTCTTGGAGAAACTTCCTAGCCTTGATGCTAGCTTGCTTCCTTGAGGGATTTGAGAGTGATTTAAAGTGATGAAGAACAAAGGATGATGACTTTTCCTTGATGGAGCTTTGGAGAACTTTGGGAAAGCTTTAGGTTTTGAGAGTTTTGGAAGAAATGAAACTTAGGAAATTTGAGATGAGGGCTTCGGTCTTGGAGAGCTGGCCGTGGCTTTCTTTCTTTGTCTCATGGCCATGCAAAATTCCAATTTTGCCCTTAGTGTTTAGGTTATGTTTGTTCATTAATTGTTTATATCCGGACATCCTAAAAATATTCCGGGCATACCGTTGTGACCTATTAATTGTCCCGGTTAATATTAAAATCTTAGATGACATATTCTTACATTTATTTTCATGTTCATTTATTTTACAGACTCCGACGAGTCGTAAAGAAATTACAATAAAACCCTAATTTTGATCCGAACGTCACCGGACGTCACAAGATCGTCAAAGAGTTATTTTTAAATAATATTACAGAAATAAAATTAATATTTAAATTTTAGTTCATTTTATCTTGCCTTTTCCTTATTATTATATTTTTAATTTTGCCTTAAATAGCATTTTAAATTGGAGGAAAAGTCGGGTTGTTACACAACTCGTTCTCACCACCATCTTCATCATCTCAGCCCCAGGAAGTGGGTAACATAGGCTATCCACCTCCTTTGGTGCTCTTGAGTTTATGTGATTGTATGTGATTGTGTATGTAAAGAAATGGTTAGAAATGTTTGGTTAGGATTTGAGTTATGTTAGCATTGTTAGGATGGTTATAGGGAGTGAATAATAGGTAAAAATGATGTATGTTTTAAGGCCCCAAGAGCTAGAAAGAAGTGAGAAGAAAGATGGAGGAAGCTTGCTGTTTGCTTCGATTTTGGGTGCTGGACGCACCAGGGCGCTGAGCGGCCCCATAGGGCGCTAAGCGACCTGGCGCTGTATAGTACTTTGACCCGGAGTTAAACCTTGCGTGGTCAACGAGCCAGGGCAGACCGCTGAGCGCCGAGCAGTGGCGCTGAGCGATCTGTGACGTGGATGCCACGTAAGCGGATATGGTTGACACAGGACTTTTGGGGAACCGGGCCAGCGCTGAGCGAAGGGGAGCCTTGCGCTGAGTAGTGTGAACTCTGAGCGCTGAGCTAATGGGAGCCTTGCACTGAGCGGTAGGTCTTCCTAGCGCTGAGCGAGAGGAGACTTGCGATGAGCTATTAGAGCTTGTAGCACTGAGCGATGGGGGCCTATACACTGAGCGATCTGAGGATCCGAGGGTGCTTGTTAGTTTAATCTAAGCAACCCAGTGATGATGAGTGCTTATTCAATTGAGCACCGACATTTGCCTTACTGTAAGACACCTAAGGGTGAAAAGAACACATTACGAGTTACAAGAAGTGCATGCATCATGAGGTAGTCTTGCCATAAGACTTAGGGCAACCACAGATCACTAGAATTAAATGAACTAATGTGCAAAGACGGTAATCTAATTTAGGGAATCAGTTAAGTCTAAAGATGGACCCGGCCACAGAGGGTCGGAGTAGCCCGAAGTTATGACATAGTTATGTAATAGGAGTCCCTCTCTTGGCACGTCACACTGACAAGCCCCTTTCCAGTCTAGCGAGTAGAACTGGTTTATGATGATGATACGCAGACAGTGATCTGAACGCGGGTTTCAACCCGAAAAGAGAAAAGAAAGTAAGGAACAAAACAAGAGCTTTTACGTCATGACTGTTAAAAGACAAGAATAATGTCCACGAAGTTCAGACAGTTGCATAAAAAGACAAGAATGATGTCCACGAAGTTCGGACAGCTGCATTTCATGTCCCCAAGGGACCCCAGAAAGTCGCTCACGAAGTTCGAGTGCCGATAAGTCGTCCTCATATCTCGGACGCACACGAGCCCTCGCCCGCCAGTGCTACCACTATAACATCCTGATTTTCCCTTAGGGAAATAATCGTGAACATAAATATTAAATTAATTTTCTAATCATGATTAGGGAATTAAAATGGGAAACTAATAGGTAGAATATCCTAGGAAATAAGACGTGTCACGGCAAGAAGTTCGGCAGACAACCGAACAGTCGTTGTTCGCCGACGAAATTTTCTGACGCGCAAAAGGTGTCCGTGAAAATACTCCTCCGGAGAAAATTCACAAACACCTTTAAATATTAATACCCTTAGGTAGAGGGGAATTAGAGGATCGCGACGGTACAAACACAATATTTTTCGGACGACCGTGCTCGACACACCGAGACTGCGAGTGATAAAAACACGCGCATAACCGGACAGTTACACACACATACACGACCAGCTTTGCTGAATTTTTAGTAAATTCCAAGTCAATAAAAACAATCCCTTAAATTGTGCTTCAAGACTTACCATCACCTTACCTTTTTTACACATCATACCAAACCCATCACTTAGCCATACCTACATCCATACCTTTTACTATTCATCTAACTTTATTAAATTCCAAAATTTAATTAATTCCCACTCACCATCAGCCACAAAATCGTGGCTTCACTTCCCCAAAATTTCAATTAAATTTTCCCCAAAAATTAAGCTTAGTCACTCCAAAATTTATCAAGGCCAATCACACACTCTTACACTTCCACACAATATCACTAACAATATTTTAAGTGACAAATTCCCACTAAATTCCAGCCCAAAAGCATGGCCAACACTTGCTGAATTTTCAGAATGTTTAGTCGACAAACATATTCCTTAATTTAAGCTTCCACACTTACCATTACCACCATACTTCATCACATCACCTATGTTGACTATTAAACTTGAAACACCCTAGCTAACTGTTTACCCGTACGTAGTAAACAATGCTCACTAGGTTGTTTTCTACCTGGTCGGAATACCTTAGTTCATTGTTATCTTTCGAAGATAGTTATTTAGGAAAATAGGGACCAATTTTGAAACTTTGCATTAGTATCGATCAATTAATAAAATAGAGCCATGCGTCAGAAAGACCAAATATAGCAAGCGGTAAAGCCCTTAGGCTTAACAGATAACTGTCTAAACATAATAAAGCATACAATATACATCCAGCTGGTCCATCAGAACAGTCATGTAGTTATTATAATAAATAGTATACAAGTAACATGTTCAACATATCCAATACATAACATTAAAATACAAGGGCTAACTGTAGCACTTCCCAGTTTACTCTTAACAAAGTACTAACTACTGTTGTCTCTGGTGTCCCTGTCTGGTTCTGACCGCCTCATAGCTCCTTGGCCAGTTCGGCATCATCCTCGTAGTATAAGTTATCACCTGTTCCTGAAGTCATAGGGTAGTGGGGGTGAGAACGGTAGGTTCTCAGTGGAAATAACTCTAGTATCTGTATCTTGCGGTTCATTAGGCCGGACTTCAGGCCGCTCAGAGATCTCTAAGTGAACATACATACTAAATATCCTACTGTTTATTATCTGGCCTATCTGAACGGCTTTATCTACGTTACTATGTGATATGGGAACTACTCTTGCTTACTACGTTCTCGTGCTGATTAACATTACGTTTACATACATAGCCGTCTCGAGCGTTCTCTTGACGGTAGCAACGTAACAACATGATAATAGCTTATAATCTCTCATGCATAATAGAATAGTCAGAATAAACAGAATGCACCTTTTCTCATACTTATGCATAATAGAATAAACATGCTAAATGCTCATGCATTACATAATAATCAGCTTTTAGAATATATGTTATTCCCACCATAGTATCGTCCTCTCTTGACATTACTATGACGGAATAACCTCGCACCTCCAGGTGGTCCTCTGTGACCCCTGCGGTGGGCTTCCACCTGCCATGTGCCCCCTCGGGACCCATTGACAGTGGGCGGATATTGTACCCCCGCCTAGGCTTGCCCCCTTTCGACAATGCAAAGGCGTGGTAACCGCACACCCCCAGGTATGTTATCTCAACACCACCTGTGGCGGGCTTCCACATTCAGGATGCCCCTCGGACCTCCTGAAGTGGGATCATAATTGGCTCACGTGATCACGGCCTTTTCGGCATCATATTTCATTCAATACTTTCAGCATTGTGCATTTAGCACTTTCAGTAGCATTTCAGAATTCATTACTGTTAGGTACCTGCAGCATGTCATGATTTGTTTTCCTATATTTCAATTCATTTCCTGTTCTTTCTTTATCTCATCATTACTTCTAATTCTCTGATCATTTCTTCATCATGAATGCATGAAATATTACAACTTATGTCACATATTGCATATAATTCACATACGACATATACCTCAAATATTCACATACAACATACATTGTACATATTCCATAGCTTTTACACATATTCCATACATAATAAACCTATCTAGTCCAGGCCACAGGGCCCTTCAGAATCATCTCCCTAATCCCTAGCATCATTTCTAACATATATGATCATAAAATCAAGAATCACACACATACACATATAATCACATAACAATCATTCACCATCAAAGAGGTGAGGAACTAGAGTTACCCACCTGTGGAGGAGCTGTCTGGTGAGGAAAAAGTGTAGGAGAAGTCGTCCTGTGCTCGGCCGCTCAGCGGGAAAGTCACAGCGTCCAAAATAGAATTTCTTTTCTCAGTGCTTACTGAGGTTTCCTACACAATTCCAACCAGCACAGTTATATTTTCCTAACCTCAATATTTCTACAAATCCTTCAAGCATCATTAACTCCATATTTTTCTCATAATATTTCTAATTTTTCCTACTCAAAAATACATACATAAATATACAGTTAAAAATCACATAGACAGGGGTGATCAAACTACCCACCTCCAAATCCAGTTTGGAAACGGTAGAAGTGAAGAGAAAATTTCTCTGAGCACTTCCATAAAGATCTTGCTATTTTTCCGGCGTCCGACGGCATCACAGCAAAGCACGAACGGACACAAAGAAAGAAAGAAAACAGAACGAAGAAGAAAGAAAGAAAGTGAAGCGTAAAGCTTCTGAAAGAAAACAAAGAAAATGATCTCAGGGGGTGAAAGAAAGAAACAAAGACTAAATAAAGAAAACAAAGAAATGAAAGGCAAAGTGAATCAAAAGCTTCAGAAAAGAAAATAAAAGGAAACTGGCGTCGTGGGAGAAACAAAGAAAAGGAAAGCAATTTTGCTTTCAAAGAAAGAAAAGATGGGAAAAGGGCGTCTGGGGGGAGGGAATATGAAAACAAAGAAAGCAAATGAAAGAAGCAAAGGGAAATTAGTCTCAGGGGCTACCCCCACCGTCATATACATATATATTATAATAATATATAACTTTTTCTTATTATATTATATATATATATGATATATTATATACTATGTTATTATTATAGTTACTATTCATAATTATTATTATATTATATAATAGTATATTTTATGTAAATATTCAACTATGGATAAACATGATCCTGTCAGTCTAATTTTGATCATGCTTGATCGTGCTTTGGTTGTTCGCAGTCCCGGTACTTCACGTGCGGATGTCCGAAAAATAATCCGGACATACCCTCGCGCTCTACTAATTTTCCCTTATTAGAGATTGAGTCCAGTGGAGATATTCGGGGCATTATTATTTTATTAGTGTATTTTACGGTTACTTTCGGTATCCGGAAAAGTTCCCGATTGGTCCGGAAATCGTCTTAAGGCTCCGAAAAATTCGCCGGTTACGACACCTCAATTTTGAATGCTATTCTTATGAGTTAAAGAGGATTCTTATGAATTAAAAGTAACAATTAAATTCTCTCGCCTCCTTAATCACCTTATAATTATTTATTACACTAATTATCTGGACAGTGAAAAAGCGAGATGTTACAAAACTCATTTTTCCCTGGGAGCTTTCAGCTCTTGGAGGAGGATTGCATCCTCAGCATACTTCTTAAACACACACCAAAGCAAGCCCTAGCACACTTGTTTGGCTTTCAAATATATTTGAGCCTCCACACCTTGTCTCCAAGCTTCACAAAACCAAGTCTCATCTCCCTAAAATTCTCTCATCTTTAGCTTCATCTTCTGCCATAAGCCAACCAAGAAAAATCTCCCCACAATTATCCCATAGAAACACACTTTCATTCTCCTTGCAAAGCTCTAAGAACAACACCCTCCTTCTAACAAATGTCCCTCATTTTCCTCTCCCCAAAACCGTGAGCTTACTCATAGCTTCTCTCAAGTTTCTCTTGGGGAAAAGTGGCCAAAAGCTTGGAAGGCACCAAGGCTTCTACAGATTTTCACTCCAAGTCTCACTCACCACCACAAGGTTTTTCTACAAGTGGGTAACTATGCATAAATCACCTCCTTGGTGATCTATTTATGGTTATTGTGAATATGTGATAAAATGCACATAATATGTGTTTTATGCCTTGAAATGAACTTGCATGTGTTGTTAATGATTTGATGAGGATAAATATATTTTTTGGGTGGTTAAAATTTGTGGGTAATCTGACCTCCACTGTCTATGTGAAATTATGTGATATTCTCTACGTACAGGTTTGAAATAATTAAAATGTTTGTGAAAATATAACTGCACTGGTGAGTGAACCGTGCATCTTGGTAGCTTATATGTGTTATGTGTTAAATAGTTTAGTATGATATATATCATGTTGGACATTATGTTGCATGTGAAATGTTTCTGGTATTGTTGGTGCCTTGTTGGAATACGTGGAGAGTTGCTGAGTGGGGACCAGGAATGGTGCTGAAAGGGTTATGTGGAGAATTGCTAAGTGGTGCTGAGAGAGTTACGTGGAGAGTTTCTGAGTGGTGCTTAGAAGGTTACGTGGAGATTTGCTGAGTGGGGACCAGGAGTGGTGCTGAGAGGGTTACGTGGAGAGTTTCTGAGTGGGCACCTGGAGTGGTGCTGAGAGGGTTCTGTGGAGAGTTGCTGAGTGAGTTACGTGGAGAGTTGCTGAGTGGGCACCTGAAGTGGTGCTGAGAGGGTTCCGTGAATAGTTTCTAAGTGGTGCTGAGAGGGTTCCGTGGAGAGTTGCTGAGTGGGTTACGTGGAGAGTTGCTGAGTGGGTTCCGTGGAGAGTTTCTAAGTGGGGCATTGGAGGAGGTGTTGAGGGGGGTTCCGTGGAGGTTCCCTGGAGGTGCTGAGAGGTTCCCTGGAGGGTATGCTGAAGGGTTCCACGGACGATCTCTTAGCAGGGTGCTGAATGATTAAGTTGCTACATGGTACCAGGTACAAGGTCCCAAGTTTTAGGCACCAGGTACCAGGTTCCGGGGAGCGTTCCCTAGAGGGGTTTTCAAGGTCCCATATATTCCAACAAGCACTTAGCAGTAGAGTTTATGTGTAATATTTATGATAAAATGCATCATGAGGATAGGGTTGTCACTTAAGTGTTAGGACACCCTGAGATAACTAGAGGTCATCACCTAATGTTATAAAAAGAGCATAATTGAACTATAGGAAACTATGATATCTGTAGAAGGATTCCGGACAAAAGGGTCTGGTATGCCTTAGCAGTTAGCAAGTAGTTATATGATATGAATTCCCTCTATTGGAACGTCATACCTGACAAGCCCCTCCCCGGCCGTGCGAGACGGATTGGGTTACGATTATGTTACGCAGAGAATGATCTGAACGCGGGTTTCCACCCGAACGAGAGAAAAGAAAGTAAGGAGCGCTTTGTGAAGAAGATTCTTTCTCTGACCATTGATGGCTTGGTTTTAATGAAGACAACTCACATCAACAAAAAGCAAGAAAAAGGCAAAGACACAACTGATGAATTGCGACGATCAACCGATCATCATATTGAAGGTTCAAGTGTTTTTACCTTAGTGTTTAATAGTTAGCACTTGTTATTGATATCATGGTTAATGGCTCATAAGGTTTTCAGTCTAACAAGTCTAGCACTTTTGCTAAAACCCTAAAATCATTTAGCAACACTTCTCTAGGTTTGCAACACTTGGAAAATACTTTGTTGTGTCAGTAATAGATTACTGGATTTCAGTAACTGATTACCAGTAGTTCAGTAATCGATTACCAGCATCCAAAATGTGAAAATATAACATTTTCTGCATGAGTAATCGATTACCAACTTGCTGTAATCGATTACCAACTCGAGAATTTTGAAAATAAGTGGTTTTCATGTGTGTAATCGATTACACACTTATGGTAATCGATTACCACCTCAGAAACTTTCAAAATTGGCCATTTTTGTGTGTGTAATCGATTACACACTTATGGTAATCGATTACCATTACACAGAATTTGAAAATTAGCAGCTACCATGTGTGTAATCGATTACCACACTTGGTTAATCGATTACATGTTCAAATGGGTGTGTTTTTTCATGAAACAATGCGTTGTTTTGCATCTGTATGCATTGGCAATGGTTCATGAACAGGCACCTCTGCCTATATAAGGTTGGAACTCATGCAGAACAAAAACAGAACTCCAGAACTCAATTCTCACTTTCATATCCACAAAGTTCTGATCAAATTTCAATGGTATTTCAATCCAAATCTTAAGAAAGCCCTTTGAGCCTTAACTGTTATATCTGAAGTGCTTTCTATTCAAGATTATCCAACCTTGAGTTTTAGGATTGGAAAAGCCATTGTATTACTTCTTCATACAACTGTGATTTTTGTTATACACCGTAGTGTTCGGTGTGGTTTTGTAAACACCGTAGTGTTCGGTGAGGGCATTGTGTAACCAGGGGAATGGGTTTGTTCTCTTGTAGTTGTCGGTGTAAGTGCCTCGGGTGTGAGGTTGTACACAACACAAGTTTACATAGTGGAAAAATCCCTGAATCAGAACAGGGGACTGGACGTAGCCTTCGGTGGTTTAAGGTGAACCAGGATAAATTTTCTGGTGTGATCTTTCTTATCCCTACACTTTTACATTCAGCAATTTACAATTTCCGCTGCCTTAACATTAACATCTGTTCGGTTATTGCTGGGTCTTGTCCATAAATTGGGGATTAGGGTTTCATTCTTCTTACCATCTTTCAAAGAACCAAAATCCATCAAAAACAAGAGAAACCTAATTCACCCCCCTCTTAGGTTGCTATCTGTAGTTACACGCTTGAGCTTTTATGTCATGAAATTTAAAAGATGGGTAAGATGTCCACGAAGTTTAGACATAAGAGAGAGAGAGATTCAATCCACGAAGTTCGGACTCAGGCCTTAAAGTCATCAACGAAGTTCGGATGCAGATGATTAAGTCGTCCACGAAGTTCAGACGCCGTCCACGAAGTTTGGACGTAAGTGAGAAAGTCGTCCACGAAGTTCGGAGAGCCTCACTCCTAGTGTTATCACATGTTGTAGCTAGAAAGGGATGACGATCCCCCAGTCTACATAGGAGCGATGGCATCCAGCAGCGAAAAGGACGCAGCCATAGGCGCGTAAGAGAACCCTTTCCCCAGACATGCATGAATATTTCTTGATGTATGCTATATGTATATGTATGTACGTATAATGCACGTCACATGGTGACATCTCGAGTAGAAAGACGTGGGTATGTGATGCAGTATCACAAGGCCCTGACGGTATAAGTTAGAAAGCACGAGGCTCAATAACTAGGTTAAGCAAGATTAGATTTCCCCACGATCACTTAGTAATGAATATAAGCCGCTCAGGCCTAGCATGGATAATAATCAGTAGGGGTATTAGTATGAGTTGACACTTAGAGACCCCCTGAGCGGCAGAATCATAATTGAATTGAAGTGAAATGAATAGGTATTCCCCAAAGGACCCCGCTGAGGACGTAATGTTCTCACCCCCCTCTTCGTTATGATTCCAGGCAGGAACCCGAGGCACACTGCAAGGACCAAAGTACACCTTGGAACAAGGACAGTAACTTCTCCTGTAGCCGAAGCCCCTGAGTCTAGACACCGCAGAGGAGTAGCCAGTGCTACCATTTGACAAGCAAGCTGAGCAAGGATTAGTGACATGTATTGTGTAGCAGTCACACGGTCTAGTCAGACCGTTGGCGACTAAATGTGGTAAACGTAAATTATAATATTATTTAACTGTGTATTTCTATTCTAGACCAATTGATTGTACATATATGTATGTTAGAAAATATTTTGGAGATCTACTTTTTAGGATAGTAACGCTTAAGTCTGATAAGACTCTATCGCTTGTATCCATGTATAATTCATTGACGCGCATGGCTCTAAATTTGTAAACTAGTAAGGATGTGAGAAAAAAATTTCAAAACGGTCCATATTTTCGAGTAAGAGATATTTTCCAAGCTAAAAGTAGGGGCTAAAAGTAACCTCACCCAAGCAGATAACAACCCTATAATCTGTAACAACCCGATTTTCCGTGAGGAGATCTTAGGCATGATCTGCCGCTGATTAAGCAAGAGTGCGGAGTAACCCGAATTAGAGTCAGAGAAAATTTAGTTAGGAAGCTAGTCCCCTTAGAAATTGGAGGAAATTAGGGAGGGGTGACCCCGCCAAGCCCCAGAAGGTAATGCTAAATTTTGGGTGCAAACGGAAAGTCAGTTGGGCCCGAAAGTGATCTACGAAGGAATATCGGGCAGAAACAAGCTCCCCGGTAGTTGGATTTGGACACCATCTGGGCCAGGAAAGTCCCTAGATAGTGAATATATAATTTAGGATATTTTGGGGACTCGTGGGTGGACCCCAAGTAGTTAGAAATAATTAAAAAGGAACAAGGGCTAGGATAAGTAAAGCAATAGGATAATAATATAATAATAATTAAGTAAATAATTATTTATATAATTAAATGCTACAGGGGGGCCACGGCTATAAATGCCCCTGTGCACCAAACCGCAGAGCATTCATGAAGCTCTGTTGTTTCTCTAAATTTTCACTTTTATAGTATCGTTCGAGCACATCGCGAGAGCGCTACCGGACTTCCGAAAATTTCTTGGAGCATACCATTGCAACGAGAATTTTCTCCACCTCCCACATATCAACTTCAAATCCGCGTAGGAAGTGGGTAACTCTAAGTCAACTGTCTATGTGGTTTGTTTAATGATTGTTTAAATGCATTTCTGTGTATGTGACTGAAAAACTATTTTCCAAAAATTATGAGAAATGAGTTAAGGAAGCTAGATTTAGAGGATTTTGAAGTTTGGAAACCATAACTGTATGGATTGGATTACTGTTGAAGCGAAAAATGTTTCGCAGAGAAAACCCTGGAGAATTTGCACTCTGGGGCGATTTTTTCACTGTAGCAATCGATTAAATTCCGACGGATTCGATTGAAAGAAGATTTTGGGGATTTCAATCGAATACTTGAGGATTTCACTCGAATGCAAGACCGCGACGGATTTCAATCGAATACTTGAGGACTTCAATCGAATGAAGCCCCGAGAAGGATTTCAGCCGATTGAATCCCTAAGGGATTCGATTGAATTAAGCAATCAAATGCACAATTTTAAGCATTCGAATGCCTAATGAAAACTTATGATTTTAAAGGTTCGATGGAATTCAATCTGTATAGCATGGATGTCTTTGCCTAATTCAAGCATGCATCATGAGGAAAAGCCGTCGTAGGAGTTAGGGCGACCTTAGATAACTAGAGGTTCACCTTAAAAGTTTAACGAAGATCATAATGAAATTCCAGGGAATAAAGAAAGTTAGGAAGGTCCTGACCCCAGTTGGTAAGGCCGACCCAGTTAAGGAGTATAGTTATATGATTAGGAATCCCTATTCTCTTGGCAAAGTCTTATAGACACGCCCCTCGCCAGTTCAGCAAGATGGATTGGTTACGAGCAACGCAGGCAAAGAGACCTGACCACGATACCAAACGAGCATAGGCCCAGATATGAGCAACGGGCATAGGCCCAGCTATGAAACTCAGGCATAGGCCTGCATGAAGGAAATGAAACTAAGGGGCCCCACTAAAAGAGAAAAAGAGAAACGGATCGCGCCATAGGGCCGGTCAAAGCGTGTCCACGTCTGATCATTCATAGGTCTGATCCCTCGCCATGCCATAGGGGATGGTTGCACTAATTGCATTCGATGTTTACCTCCTATGAGCCTTACGTGGTTAGCTACCACACCGGTAAAGAGCGCCGCTGGGTCGATGCAATAGTAGCAAAAAGAGGTTGTAGTCCGAGGCCACGGCCACAAAGGTGCAAGGACTAAGTAGGACGCAGCCACAGAGCGCGTAAGAGATTCCCAAGTCCCCTCATGCACTATGTAGTCCCATGTATGATTGAATGAACGATGATTTAATGATAAATATGTATGCATATCTGTTTAAGCCTTATGTATAACTGCTCATGCATTATGTATCGTCAAGGGAACGTCCCAAGACGAATAGTATGTCTCTAGAAACCACGTGCAGTTAACAAGCGCGAAGCCTAAGTAATGACAAGACTAGACATCCAGTCACCTAGTAAAATAGATAAAGCTGCTCAGGGTGTAGGTACAAGATAATAACTGGTAGGGTTTAGTATTGCATGAAACATAGAGGTTTCCTGAGTGGCTGGAGAATGCCCGAGTAATTGAACTATAGTAGCCACGTAAAGTTTCCACTAAGAACGCAGTCGTTCTTATCCCCACTCGTGTATGGCTCCAGGAATCAAAGATGAGTCTTACTACGCTGATGCCGCGGAACCCGAGGAGGAGGTGCACCAGGAAGCCTAGACAGCTGTGTAATAAGTATCATAAGAAAATAAATGTGATTGGGAAATATATGTATGGACTATGTAATGGCACTAGTATATGTTGTGTAGTTGTATTTGCAGAAGACCCCTGATGTGTGTAATCTATGTATCCACTAACTTAAGTTCAACTCATCAGAGATATCGCTTGTTATCTTATTCTATCTCACGCACGGCTCATGTGTTTTAAATTGTATGCTTAACAAAAAAAAAAAGTGGGGGCGTTATTTTATTAAAGTCGGTATTTTCAAAAAAAAAACTAAAGGAAAGAACCATGACATAAACAACCTAGTGGGCATTGCGTACGGCTCGAGCGTACGGAATCGGCTAGGGGTGTTTCATAATCAGTGTTACGATTAGAGCGTAAGCTGAAAGTAGGGGTATTACAGTTGGTATCAGAGCAGTTTGGTCCAAGTGAGCCTGAGGACTAAGTTGCACTATGCTTTCGAGCATGATCACGGTGTACACTCTACGGAGTTGTATAGTCTGAACCTAGGTGCACTAACCCTTTTCGAGTCTGGCCAACCCGAGACAGTGTGAGTGTAACTACTCAGCTATGCTACCATGGAGGAATGATACACGAGGACACACAAACTTTGAAGGTTTTTGCAGGTACAGTCAGGGAGCAGGCTCAGGCTTGGAGGGCGGCATCGACTTCCCGGAGGAACGTCACTCCCGATAGCCCCAAAGGCAAACGCCGCAGGTTTTGGAATCTCCTACAAAGGCGCAGTAGCTGAGGACGAAGACCTTGAAGCACGATGACCCAAGGACCGCGAGGTTTACGACAGGACCTAGGTCACATAGGATAACGGCGGTCATGTAAGTCAAAAAATGGCGAAAACCTTAGCCTCACGATTCGACGAAATGGTACCGACAAACCTAAAGTTGTGCTAGAGGCCAACCCCGGACAATGGGCCATGGTAGATCAGGGAAATGACGAGGACAACCCCCTCGAGGTGGGAAGACAAGTGTACGAGGAAGCGTGAACACTTAAACACCTACGGGAATCATTCCTAGCAAGCCCACGAATGACTACAGCGGTAACTTTCCTATTCCTCTCTTTCCCCAATCTTTCTCAATGTTGTACCCCTTTCTCTCAATTTGCTCTTTAGAGTTAAGGTGTAATTGGTAGAAACCTCTGTGGAAACTCTCCAGAGGATCCTTGTCAGGTGTACCCCAAGGATTTCTATATTCCAAATCATTACCACCCCTAGGTGCATTCGTGTCCCGGGAGTCAGAGATTGAGTCAGGGAACAACCAATAGATTTAACAACCATAAGGTTGAGAGGCGCAGCGAAAGCGTGGTGGGACACCACCAGACCCCTGTTAGGGTAGAGGGAGACCCCCAAAGTTCAAGCTGTTCTGTCCAAGCGACAATAAGAGACACCTAGGTGACTGTTTAACCGAAAGTGATGCCTACTACCGATGCGTGAAGCACAGTTAATTCCAAGACATGCACCCTAATCCTACCTGCATCATGGCAACCAGAAAGGTAAGGGCTACGGGCGATCACGTTCAGGGTAAGTGAGCAGAAGGAATTAAAAACTGGAGACCCTTGGACGTGTGGAAATTTCGAGGGCGAAATTTTTCTAAGGAGGGTGGAATGTAACATCCCGATTTTCCATTAGGGAAATGATCGTAAACATAAATATTAAATTAATTTTCTAATCATGATTAGGGAATTAAAATGGGAAACTAATACGTAGAATATCCCTAGGAAATAAGACGTGTCACGGCAAGAAGTTCGGCAGACAACCGAACAGTCATTGTTCGCCGACGAAATTTTCTGGCACGCAAAAGGTGTCCGTGAAAATACTGCTCCAGAGAAAATTCACAAACACCTTTAAATATTAATACCTTTAGGTAGAGGGGAATTAGAGGATTGCGACGGTACAAACGGAATATTTTTCAGACGACCGTGCGCGACACACCGAGACTGCGAGCGATAAAAACACGCGCATAATCGGACAGTTACACACATATACACGGCCAGCTTTGCTAAATTTGTAGCATATTCCAAGTCAATAAAAACAACCCCTTAAATTGTGCTTCAAGACTTACCATCACCTTACCTTTCTTACACATCATACCAAACCCATCACTTAGCCATACCTACACCCATACCTTCTACTATTCATCTAACTTTATTAAATTCCAAAATTTAATTAATTCCCACTCACCATCAGCCACAAAACCGTGCCTTCACTTCCCCAAAATTTCAATTAAATTGTCCCCAAAAATTAAGGTTAGTCACTCCAAAATTTATCAAGGCCAATCACACACTTTTACACTTCCACACAATATCACTAACAATATTTTAAGTGACAAATTCCCACTAAATTCCAGCCCAAAAGCATGGGCAACACTTGCTGAATTTTCAAAATTTTTAGTCAACAAACATATTCCTTAATTTAAGCTTCCACACTTACCATCACCACCATACTTCATCACATCACCTATGTTGACTATTAAACTCATTTTTCCCTCAAAATTGCTAGCCAAACCGTGGGAGCTTTCAGCTCTTGGAGGAGGATTGCATCCTCAGCATACTTCTTAAACACACACCAAAGCAAGCCCTAACACACTTCTTTGGCCTTCAAAAATATTTGAGCCTCCTCACCTTGTCTCCAAGCTTCACAAAACCAAGTCTCATCTCCCTAAAATCCTCTCATCTTTAGCTTCATCTTCTGCCATAAGCCAACCAAGAAAAATCACCCCACAATTATCCCATAGAAACACACTTTCATTCTCCTTGCAAAGCTCTAAGAACAACACCCTCCTTCTCACAAATTTCCCTCATTTTCCTCTCCTCAAATCCGTGATCTTACTCATAGTTTCTCTCAAGTTTCTCTTGGGGAAAAGTGGCCAAAAGCTTGGAAGGCACCAAGGCTTCTACAGATTTTCACTCCAAGTCTCACTCACCACCACAAGGTTTTTCTACAAGTGGGTTGTTACCAAGTGGCTCCAAATACACAAGAGGGGGGTGAATTGGGTATGTAGGTTATTTTTAAAATCTTTGCTTTGATGCCAATAAACCACCAAGTATTAATACAAATTATCAATGAATAAAGATAGAAGCAATCTTGAGCATAAACAAATTAAGGAGTTAAGGGATAGAGAAGATGAAAACTCAATTATCCTGGTTCAACCACCCTTGTGATCTACCTCCAGTCCCCAAGCAATCCGCTCAAGATTTTTCCACTATTCTTCAAGCTTGAAACTTCGGTGCTTGACAACCTTTACAAGATGAGCACTCTACTTGAGCCTCAAATAATTTCCCTTAGGGGTACCACCCTAATCACTTGAGAGGGATACCTCACCCTCTTTACAAGAAAATGATTTGTGTTTGATTTGAAACTCTCTTGAAGAGTAGATAATACAATTTGAAGGCCTATAGGTGTGTGTGTATGAAACTCTCTCTTTTTCTCAAATAGATGGCTCAAAGAATGTAATTAATGAAGTAGAGAATGTTAGATGTTATGGAATTGATGTTCAACCTTCAATTGACGAGTTTGGTGAGTATTTATTAAGCTTAAAGTGATCCTAGCCGTTGTGCATTTAATGCATCTTAAGTCAGCAAACAGAACTAGCCGTTTCTGACTTCAGTACTCGATCCATTCGAATGGCCCATTCGAATGTCTTACCTAATATAGCCGTTGGGCATTAAATGCGCCTAAGTCATTCGAATGGATCTGTGCCAGAAATTCGAATTACCTTTGTTCATGAGATATTCGAGTTGGCCAGTTCATGAGCCATTCGAATGACTTGTTCATTAGTCATTTGAATGAATCTAGGCTAGACATTCGAATGTCTATTAGGCTTTTTCCCAAACTCATTCTTTTTCTTCTTTTACTTGATTCCTTGGTTTAGTTTGTAATACTTGTTAAGGTAGGAATTAATATTTTCTTTTAAGATCCATCTAGAAAAGTTATGTTGAGAGTTTAGATATACAGAACCTTTAACACATTTCCTAGGTCCTAAAACTAGATCTTTTTGAGCTTCTGGACTTTGGAAACTTGCTTCATTTGTCTTCATCAAAACATCCTTCATGAGCATTCACAATTTCCCCCTTTTTGATGATGACAAACACTTAAGGAAACAGAGAGATAAGTTAATAGATTATGCATTCATTTCATTTCAAGGACATTTATGATTTTTCAAGCTATTTGTTCATTCCTTTTGAAACCGCAAATGCATTCATGATTTCCCCCTTAGTTCATGCATTTATTTTATTTCCTTCCCCCTGAGTTTGTGCATTTTTCAAAATTGTTTTTCAGAGTAAGTTTCCTTTTCCTTTGTTGCCTTTTGAAAAATAACTTCAAACTTCACTTGCCCTTTTAAGTTTCAAGAAAAATCAAAACTTATCTCTTAAGTTTCGTTAAATTTCTTTTCCCCCTTTTGGCATGATCAAAAAGATATAGTTTAGATATAGTTTTGAGCAATCCGAAGTGATCAATAGGGACCAGAAATAACTTGGCAGATGATATAAGAAATAGCATGTTATATTAGTCGATGCCAAAATGTATGCCAAAATGTATTAGTCGATGATAACAGTTCAATGCAAAATTAGTAACCCTAAGGAACCCCGTGTTAGATACAAAATAAACTATCAGATATGCACCAGGAGTTCATAAAAACATAGACATAAAACATTAGACAGTAGTAAGCAATAGGCAGCAAGGTATGGCAATCACTCCAACTCCGGCTCGGTACGCTCATCATCATCATCATCATCAGCAAGGGCCACCTGATCAATGGCCATGAGAGAGGAAGGTGGTCCCTCAGATGGCACGGTGGAAGGTGGGGGTACAGGGACAGCAGACTGATATTGCGGGATGTGGAGATTGCAACACCCCTGCTAACTGCCCACTTCCATGGTAGTAAGCAATGCTCACAGGGTTGTTGTTCGTTGCGTAGGGTTACTTATAGCCCTTACTTTTACCTTTGCAAATAATTCGTACACAGAAATAGGGACCAATTTGAAAATCGTTCATGTGCTTATTAAATTATAAATTAAGAGCCATGTGTGATGAAGAGACATATAACAACAATCGCTAGTGTCTACCACATGTTAGGTAGGGATCTGAGTGGAACATGAAACATAATTGTATATAGATTTACAACAAAAGGTCCCAAAAATACAGTTACACATTTGCCTTAATAATACATATGTACACAAAGGTATAAAAGGCATAGAACATAATACAAAACATGTGTCGCTTTTTGTCGCCCATCAGGTGTCTCTTGGGTCGAGCTCTTTGCTATGTCCACCTGGATCCATAATCGAGTGGGGGTGAGAACTCTGAGTCTTCAGTGGGTCCCTGTGGCTACCTATGATTCATTTACTCGAATATCCTCCAGGCCGCTCAGGTGTTTCTAAGTGAAAACATGCATACTAGCATCCTACTGATTATTATCTGGCCTAAGGTCCTGAACCGCAGTCCAGAATCTGGAAGTAAATCTGGGATCCCTGTCTGAAATAATAGAAGATGGTACTCCATGCAACCTTACCACCTCCTTGATATACTGCTGTACAAGCTTCTCTAATGAATAAGTCATCTTGATTGGGATAAAGTGAGCAGACTTAGTCAATCTGTCCACAATTACCCAAATAGCATCAACTCCAGTTTGGGTACGTGGTAAACCTGAAACAAAATCCATGGCTATGGCCTCCCACTTCCCCTCTGGAACCTCTAGAGGATTCAACAGCCCCGGTGGTTTCTGGTGCTCAATCTTCACCTATTGGCAAACCAAGCACTTCTGTACCCAGTTCTCAACGTCTCTTTTCAATCTTGGCCACCAGAACATATGCTTAAGATCATGATACATCTTAGTCGTACCTGGGTGCATCGTGAACTGACTCTTATGAGCCTCCTGCAAGATATCCTCCCTTAGGCTGCCTTCCTTAGGCACACAGATGTGCCCGTCAAATCTCAGGATCCCATCGGTATCTGTAGTCGCCTCTTTGATCTTACCTTCTTCAACGGCCTTGTGAAACTTACACCAAGCATCTTCTTGGCAACTCTTCTGAGCTTCCACTATTCGGTGCTTAAAATCACTACTGACTTGAAGAGGATACAATGTCAACCTGTTATGCTGACGTTCAATAGTCAGATTAAGGTCACGAAACTCCTCCAATAACTTTGCTTCCTGTACCATCATATGAGCCATCTGCAAAGACTTCTGGTTCAAAGCATCAGCCACTACATTGGCCTTCCCTGGGTGATAATTGAGATTAAAATCATAATCCTTAAGGAATTCGATCCACTTCCTCTTACGCATATTCAACTCCTTCTGATCAAACAGATACTTCAGACTTTTGTGATCTGAATATACTTCAAATCGAACTCCATACAAATAATGCCTCCAGATTTTTAATGCAAATACCACCGCAGCCAACACTAAGTCATGTGTAGGATAGTTTACCTCATGCTGCTTCAACTGTCTCGAGGCATAAGCTATCACTTGACGTCGCTGCATCAGAACACAACCCAGTCCAACACCTGACGCATCACAGTAGACCTCAAAAGGTTCTTGAGGATCAGGTAGTACTAGCACTGGAGCGGTGGTCAACCTCTCCTTTAGCTCGTAAAAACTTCATTCACATTCTGCGGACCAATTCATCTTTGCCCCTTTCCTTGTCAGCTTCGTCAACGGCAAGGCAATATGTGAAAATCCCTGAATGAACCTCCTGTAATATCCAGCAAATCTCAGAAAGCTCCGTAGCTGTGTAACTGATGTGGGTCTCTCCCAGGTTCTAACTGCCTCAACTTTACTAGGATCCACTGATACGCCTTGATCTGAAATTACACGACCCATAAACTGCACTTTCTTGGCCCAAAATTCACACTTGGAGAGCTTGGCATACAATTGTTTCTCCCTGATCCTTGCTGGGGCCTCGGTGGAAACTGACCTCGGCCTCGTCCTGCTACTACTGCTTGAAACGGTCCCCACTTCCTTGGTTCACTCTGAGAACTACCAGCACCATCAAACCTTCTCTTGAATCTATCACTTCTTACCTGAGCTAGATCTCTATTGGCTTCCTCCTGAGCCAAATAAGTGTACACCAAAGTAGCATAGTCACGGACACCTGCCACATTCAGAAAGACCTTTAATTCAGGTTTGAGACCTCGCTGGTATTTAGCGCACTTCCAGCCTTCAATTGGATTCATCCGGTACATTGGTGAATATCGGCAAAGCTTCTCAAACTTCACCGTGTACTCAGTCACTGTCATTGAACCCTGTTTTAGCTCCATGAATTCTTCTTCCTTTCTATCCTGCAACTCCTGTCGAAAGTACTTGTCCAAGAACACCTCCTTGAACCTGTTCATGTCACTGGATCTACATCTCGCTCAAACTGGGGCTTGGTTGTATCCCACCATTCGCCCGCTGCTCCCTCTAACTTCCGGGAAGCAAACTTGACTTTCTGTTGCTCCGTGCACGGGATATCTTCAAAGATCTGCTCCAATTTCCTAAGCCAGCCATGCACTAACTCAGGATCCATCACGCCTTCAAATATTGGGGGATTGGCGCGTGAAAAATCCCGGTACTTCGTAGCTTCCAGCTCCTGAGCTGTCGGAGGCGTGTTGCGTTGGGCATTGGAAGCAGCCATCAACGCCGTGGCCTGGGCTATCTCTCGCAGAACATCTGCAAGTTCTGGGGACTCTGGAGTACGCTGTGTAGGGTCTCTGCGGGGTGGCATATCTAATATGTCGTACCTGCACAATTTCGAGGTGATCAGTCTCAAGAAAGGCAAGTACACAAGAACTTAGCACATACCACTTAGCTGAAACATACACCGTAATCATGCCCAAAAGCATAGTGCAGCTCAGTCCTCAGGCTCTTTTGGACCAAACTGCTCTGATTCCAAATGAAACACCCTAGCTAACTGTTTACCCATACGTAGTAAATAAAGCTCACTAGGTTGTTGTCTACCTGGTCGGAATACTTTAGTCCATAGTTACTTTTCGAAAATAGTTGTTGCTTAATAAAATAAGGACCCATTTTAAACTTTTGCTTATATCACATTGGTACTAAAATAGAGCCATGCGCTGGAATTAAACAAATATAACAAAGCGGATAACAGTATCATAATTAGCATCAGTAATATATATTCAGTGGGTCCACCATACAAAGTCACATCACTGTATACATATTAAGTACAATATACATCACATACACATAAACTGTAATACGGAATACATAAGTCAGAATAAATCACATCAAAATACAAGGACTACTGGAATGCTACTCAGTAAGCCCTAGGCAAAATGTAAACATCTATCTTTCTCCTAGCCGCTCATGGCTCAGCTGGCAGCTCTTCTGCATCCTCAAAATAAGATTCATCCTCTTCGGTACCTGAAGTCATAAAACAGTGGGGGATGAGAACGGTAGGTTCTCAGTGGAATAACCTTAGTTCCTGAGTCGTATATCAGATTATGTCAGACTTTAGGCCGCTCAGAGATCTCTAGTGAACATACATACTAAAGTCCCTACCATTTATTATCTGGCCTATCTGAACGGCTTTATTTGCATTAGTATGTGACATGGGAACTACTCTTGCTTACTACATTCTCGTGCTGATTTAATATCTCGTGTAAACCGTTTCAAGCGTGCTCTTGACGGTACGGCATAACAGCAGACTATATATTCTAATCAAACTGAATAACAGCATATAATCAGAGTATACTCAGCATAACAGAATAACCAGAATATGCATCACATAATCATCCGATACAGACATAACAGAATTCAGTGGAATACATGTAGCAGAATCATCAGCGTAAACATGGCAGAATTATCAGCATGACATGTCTAACAGAATGTAACAGAATAACAGAATATAATGGCATAACAGAATAGGTGTTATTCCCACCATAGTAATGTCCTCTGTTGACACTAGTATGACGGAATAACCTGATGTGAACCAAAGTTATTGTTTCAATGGAGCTAGCACAAGTTGTTCAACAAATTAACTTTCAATTTGTTGGTTGATGAACTTGGTTAGAAAAATTAGTTTTGCAAAGCAAAAACTAATAAAGAAATGTAGGCAGCGGAATTTGATAGCTAACCAAAATATTGGAATCACTCCAATTTGAGACAAAACACACAAAGGATTTGGTTGAGTCCTTTGATAATCTCACTTCTTGAATCACTCAAGAATACAGGAGAATCACTCTCACAAATATGGTTGATAGAAATCAAAGAAATGCTTAATCTT
>QANU01020405.1:56953-78506 GCA_003254905.1 Nissolia schottii
AATAACTTCTAAACTCAATCAGATTGTAGAATGCATCCCTTCAACTTGTGGACCATGTTCCATGACATAATTAACCCATTTGGGCTCATCTTGATCCAAGCTAAGTCCAATCTTCAAAATTGTAACTAAGACTTGTTTTAAAGCCTCATTAGCTTTTCTTGCTCTAGCCCGAGTCATAGGTCCTCCTAGTCCTCTTATGGCTTCTTGATCTTGGGCTTTGAACATGTCCTCATCATAACCTCACACCCTCACTATAGGCCGACACTGTCCAGACCTCACTGCGGTGGGCTTCCACCTGCCGTGTGCCCCCTCGGGACCCCTCGACAGTGGGCGGATATTGAACCCCCACCTAAGCTTGCCCCCTTTCGACAATGCATAGGCGTGGTAACCGCACACCTCCAGGTATGCCATCTCGACACCACCTGTGGCAGGCTTCCACATTCAGGATGCCTCGACCTCCTGAAGCGGGATCATAGCGGCTCGCGGGATCATAGCGGCTCTCGTGATCACGGCCTTTTCAGCATGGGCATATAGCCTTTTTCAATATTGGGCATTTAGCCCTTTTCAGCATGTGGCATATAGCCATATTTCAGCAGCATTGGGCATTGGCCCTTGTTCAGCAGCATTGGGCATTGGCCCTATTTCAGCAGCATAAATAGTACCTGCTGCATGGTATACTGATTTCCCTATGGTTCATTTCAGCATCTTTACTTATCTCAGAGTTTATTATCATGTCTTTTACTAAGTATCTCATGAATGCATGACATATCACAAATTTCATCATAAAGTACAAATAACATGCATGGTCAATACTATTTCATGACATACAACATATACGTGCATCCAATTCAGCTATCAATCATCATTACAGCATCAGTACCATACTATGAGCCTCAAGAAGGTGCCATCAGTTTTCCTTAGTCTCAAGCCGCTCAGCGAAAACTGATGTTCGGTCAGCGGTTTGAGCTCCTCCACTCAGCGATAGAGGTGGTATCGCTCAGCGGTACTAACCTCATCGCTCAGCGGCTGAACTTTCTCGAATTTTCTTCCACTGCCTTATTTTAAAAATATCTTTTAACTTTCCACGTAAGCCTTGTCTCGCTCAGCGGCGCCTGAGACCCCGCTCAGCGGCCCCTGTGCGAGACATGAAAACCGAATTGCTCTTCTCTTCCATTTTCTTCCCCTTTTCTCCCATGGCACCTACTTGAGTTTCACACATCATTCAAGCACAATAATCCTATCTAATCCAGGTCACAAGACCCTTCAGAATTGTCTTCCTAAACCTAGCATAAAATCTAGCACATATGTTCATAATTCTCAAAATTCACATACATACACATACAAGCACATAACACTCATCCACCATCAAAGAGGTGAGGAACTAGAGTTACCCACTTCCTCAAGGACTTGTTGATGCTAGAAGGAAGAGGAAATCAAGCCTTGCTTGCTTGTTGAAGTCTTCTTGACCTAAAATGAAATCTTTGCTTAATTAGGGCAAACATGAATTATGGAAGCTTGGTTCTTCACCAATGGATGAAAACTCACCAACTACTCTTGATTGGCTTCCTTAGGGACTTAAGAATGAATTATGATGATGGAAAAGATGAACGTGAAGCTTGCTTGAAGTTACTTTATCAAGAAAGCATAAAACCTAGGTTATGGAGTTTTAGGGTTTGGAACTTGATGCTCTTGCTTCCACTTGAAGAGAAACTCTAAATCTTGAGACTAGCTTGTCTTCTAGGTTAATTTGAGAGTGGTTGATGATGATGAGAACAAGAGATGATGGTTGGATTTGGATGATTATGGAGCTTGAAGACTTAGAATTTAGGAAGAAGAAATGAAATTGGTTTAGATTGTTTGTGTGTGTGTGCTCGGGTTTGGGGGCCTGGCCGTAGGTTTAGTGGCCTTGGTTCATAATTTATTTTCCAATTTTACCCTTAGTGTATTTTAGGTCATGTTTGTTTATTAGTTGTTTATGTCCGGACGTCCTAAAAATATTCCGGGCATACCGTTGTGACCTATTAATTATCCTTGTTAATATTTAAATCTTAGTTGACATATTCTTACATTTAATTTCATATCAATGTATTTTACAGACTCCTGTGAGTCGTAAGGAAATTACAATAAAACCCTAATTTCGATCCAAACGTCACCGGACGTCACAAGATCGTCAAAGAATTATTTTTAACTAATATTACAGAAGTAAAATTAATATTTGAATTTTATTTTATTTTTATCTTAACTTTTCCTTATTATTATATTTTTAATTCTTCCTTAATTAGCATTTTAATTGAAGGGAAAAAGTCGGGTTGTTACAATGCTCGGTAGTCAAAGATGTTCTCTTGACAAGGCTGGAATAGGATATATACCTAATGCAACACCAAAAGCCACCAAGAAACCATATAGTTATCATGGCACTACTAGTAATCCTAAAGGAAAATGTTTTCATTGTGGTAAGCTTGGTCATAGTGCTTCAACTTGTGTTTCTAGGAAAATTGGCTATGGAAAATTGGCTTGGGTTCCAAAGGGATCCACTATCAACTCTAACATTCAAGGACCCAAGACAAAATGGGTACCTAAATCAAAAACTTAAACTTCTCTTGTAGGTATGCTTTAAGACCAAGAACTTGAATTGGTATCTTGATAGTGGTTGCTCAAAGCATATGACCGGGGATGTATCAAAGTTCTCATGCGTCTCTCCTAAGAAGAATGGATTTGTCACCTATGGAGACAACAATAGATGCAAGATACTTGGAGTTGGAAAAGTTGGTAAAACTCCCTCTACTTCTATTGAAAATGTCTTGCTTGCTGAAGGACTTAAACATAATCTTCTTAGCATTAGTCAATTATGTGATAAAGGAAACAAAGTCATCTTTGATTCCGAAAAATGCATAATTGAAGACAAAAATTATAAGAAAATTAAGTTTATTGGTCAAAGAGTCAACAACATTTATATGATTAGTCTAGATGACATTTCCTCAAATGATGCACAATGTCTCATTAGTAAGGAGGAAGAGTCATGGCTATGGCATAGGAGAATAGCCCACATTCACATGGATCATGTGAGCAAACTTGTCTCAAAAGATCTAGTAATTGGTTTACCCAAACTCAAATTTGAAAAAGACAAGCTATGTAGCTCATGTCAAAAAGGAAAACAAGTAAAGGTCTCTTTCAAAGCCAAAAATGTAATTTCAACAAATAGACCTTTACAACTCTTGCACATGGACCTTTTTGGGCCATGCAAACCAATGAGCTTGGGTGGAAACCAATATGCGCTTGTGATTGTGGATGACTACTCTAGATATACATGGACATTATTCTTGACTCACAAAAGTGAGGCATTCAAGGCATTTAAGAGGCTTGCCAAAGTTATCCAAAATGAGAGAAATGTTAGCATAGCATCCATTAGGAGTGATCATGGAGGAGAATTTCAAAATGAGCAATTTGAAGATTTTTGTCATGAAAATGGAATTGATCATAATTTTTCTGCTCCTAGAACTCCCCAACAAAACGGGGTGGTAGAAAGGAAAAACCGATCTCTAGAAGAGATTGCAAGAACCATGATCAATGATAGCAATCTCCCCAAATATTTTTGGGCAGATGCGGTTAACACCGCTTGCTATGTGCTTAATCGTGTTTTAATAAGACCAATTTTGAAGAAAACTCCATATGAGCTTTACAAAGGAAGAAAACCTAATATCTCTCACTTTCACATCTTTGGATGCAAATGCTATGTTTTAAATAATGGAAAGGACAACTTGGGCAAATTTGATGCTAAGTCTGATGAGGGAATATTTCTTGGCTATGCATTAAACAGCAAAGCTTTTAGAATATACAATAAAAGAACTATGACTGTTGAGGAATCCGTACATGTTGCATTTGATGAGTCTAACGCCGAAAGGCCAAGAGAGGATGCCATTGTTGATATCACAGGTACATTGGAAGGCATGAGCATAAAGGACAAAACCGAATCTCCACAATCGGGAGAAGAGGAACAAGAGCTTCCAACTATGATTGAATCAAGGGATGAGAGCTTACCAAAGGAATGGAGAACATTAAAGAATCATCCACTCGACAACATCATAGGTGATATCACCAAAGGGGTAACCACTAGACACTCTCTAAGAGATGCATGTAATCATATGGCTTTTGTTTCGCAAATTGAACCCAAAAACAACAAAGATGCATTCAATGATGAACATTGGATTTTAGCTATGCAAGAAGAACTGAATCAATTTGAAAGAAATCAAGTATGGGAGTTAGTTCCTAGGCCTCAAGATCACTCAATTATAGGAACTAAGTGGGTATTTAGAAATAAACTTGATGAAAATGGAGTAATCACTAGAAACAAGGCTAGATTAGTAGCAAAAGGATATAATCAAGAAGAGGGAATTGATTATGAAGAGACTTATGCTCCCGTTGCTAGGCTAGAAGCCATTAGGATGTTGCTTGCTTATTCTTGCATCATGGACTTTAAATTGTATCAAATGGATGTTAAGAGTGCATTTTTAAATGGCTATATTCAAGAGGAAGTATATGTTGATCAACCACCTGGATTTGAAAGTCATGAGTTTCCCAACCATGTATTTAAATTGAGAAAGGCCCTTTATGGTCTTAAGCAAGCCCCTAGGGCTTGGTATGAGAGGTTGAGCAAATTTCTCTTAGACAAGGGATTCAATAGGGGGAAAGTGGACACAACTCTTTTCATTAAACATGACAAAAAGGATATCTTGCTGGTACAAATTTATGTTGATGACATTATTTTTGGCGCCACTAATGAATGTTTGTGCAAGGAATTTTCCAAATTAATGCAACATGAATTTGAGATGTCTATGATGGGAGAGCTCAATTTCTTCCTTGGGCTGCAAATCAAACAATTAAAGGACGGAACCTTCATAAGTCAATCAAAGTATTGCAAGGAATTGCTCAAGAAGTTCGAAATGGACAAAGCAAAGGAGATGGCAACTCCCATGGGTACCTCATGTACCCTTGACAAGGACGAAGAAGGTAAACCTGTAGAGATCACAAAATATAGAGGTATGATTGGATCTCTACTATATTTCACTGCTAGTAGACTTGATATAATGTTTAGTGTATGCATGTGTGCTAGATATCAAGCTTGTCCTAAGGAATCCCACTTAAGTGCTGTAAAAAGAATAATGAAATACCTAGTAGGCACTATTAATGTTGGTTTATGGTACCCAAAAGGTGCCACATGCCACTTAGTGGGATATTCGGATTCGGACTTTGCCGGATGTAAAATTGATAGGAAAAGCACAAGTGGAACGTGCCACTTACTTGGCTGCTCACTAGTCTCATGGCATAGTAAGAAACAAGTAAGTGTGGCCTTGTCCACCACCGAAGTGGAATATGTAGCAGCCGGAAGTTGTTGCGCTCAAATCCTTTGGATGAGACAACAACTCATGGACTACGGCTTTGAACTTGATCGTATTCTTATTCGGTGTGACAATACTAGTGCCATAAACCTATCAAAGAATCCAATTCAGCACTCAAGAACTAAGCATATTGAAATACGACATCACTTTATCCGAGATCATGTTCAAAAAGGAGATGTCTCACTTGTATTTGTTGAAACAACAAATCAACTAGCTGACATCTTCACCAAACCTTTGCCTAAAGAAAATTTTTGTCGAATTAGAAATGAACTCGGTATAATTGATGCCTGTGATATTTAAATCTTACACACTTTGCAACTCTTGATTATTTTCTTGTGAATGCTTTACTAACTTGAGCGTCGGAGAGTCCCCCAAATTTGTTTTGCAGGTCTCTTATCTCCTCATTCATCTCCTCTCATCATCAAGACCACCTGATCAAAGAACTTCATGTGGTGGACAAATAAAATTCTTCTCAGCACTCAAAGTCATTCGAATAAATCCCCCCTTTTCAATCGAATGACAGAGCCCTATGGCTCAGATGTAATTTATGTGCAAATCATTCGAGTAATTGAGCCCCTTTCATTCGAATTCCATTCTGTTCAAGTCTCAGGTTCTAAATTCTCCAAAGTTATCCGAATGAATAGCCCACATTCAATCGAATTTCAATTCCCTGAAGCCTCGGGTTATCATCAAGCTTTTGCCATTCGACGGAAGTGCACTAATTCAATCGAATGTCACTTCAATGAAGCCTCGGGCTATTAACTAAGCTTCTGCCATTCGATGGAATTACCCTGTTTCACTCGAATGTCACATGTTTAAAGTCTCTGGTCATTTCACATCCAGAGGCATTCGAATAAATCACCCCAATTCACTCGAATGTCAAAACTTTGCAGTCTCTGGCTATTGATCATGCAGGGTCATTCGAATATAATGCAATATTTCCATCGAATGCCAAATTTCTGGAGTCTCGGGTTCCCAAACACTTGAGACATTCGAATGGAGCCCCCCTATCCATTCGAATGTATCGCGACCTGTAGTTTTTTTTTTAAACACCCACAGCCTTTTTTCTCTTCCCTCCCTCTCATTCTTACCCCTTCTCTTCCCCAGTAACCCTAGCAGACCTCCCTCTCCTCGACACTTCCTTCTCTCCCCCTCTTCCTTCTTCACTCTTCCTCATTCTCCTCCTCTCTCCTTCATCACCACCTCTCCTCTCTTTCCTCCCCTTGGCCTGCACCCCTTGCTCGTTTCCTCCCTCCTCCTACAAATCCATCTCTCCCTCAATCTCCCTGATTCTCATTATCATTTTTTTCTCTCTTCTACAACCCGCACTATCCCCTCTCCATCCTTCTCTTCCCAAACTCAACCCTAACCCCCCCTCACCACTCCCAGGTGCACTCGCCTGCTGCCTTGTTCCTCCTCCACCTCCACCACAACCCTACCCTTCTTCCTGCTGCCTTGTTTTATTTTTCTCTCTGCCCCACCATGAGCAGAAGAACCGCTCCTCCTCCTTCCTCCTCCACTCCCAGGCGCACTCGCCTCAAACAAACTCACGTCTCACCTCCGGCCGATATGCCCCCGTTGTTCTCCACCGAAGAGCAATGGCGCCTGTTCCAAAGCAGTTTCGAGGACCGCGAGCTCATGGAGCCCAAGTTCCTCGATCTCGCCACGTTTGCTGGTACTCCCTGCAATATTACCTCTATCCTGGACTCTGCTAGCCTACTGGAATTTGTCTGCCATGACTCTATTGTTTATCCTCAACTGGTTAGGGTGTTTTACTCAAATCTTAAGTTAATTGATAATGTTCTCTATTCGGAAGTCAATAAGATTAGCATTGTAATGCCCCTTGATTTGGCTGGGACTGTTCTGAAATTGCCACATGGAGGTCATAGTTTGCTGGGTGGGATTTCTGATTGGGCTGTAAACTCGGAGGGTGAACCATTTAGTGAGTTACTTGCCCTCCAAGCAATTCGTCACTCCGGAGTCCGAAACCACAAAAATCGTCCTCAGGTTGGCGGACTGCCCATTAACCAGAGGATCCTCCATTACCTCATCACTCACACCATCATTCCTCGAAATGGAAATCATTCTGTGCTGTCAAGAGATGATGGTTTGGTTTTGTGGGCTCTGGCTGAGCGCAAGGAGATCAATTGGAGCCTCTATGTGATGCATCACATGCATCAAGCTAGGGCAAAGGGCAGTGCTTTGCCCTACGCTATGCACGTGACGGCCATTCTCCGCCACTTTGGTGTGCCTCTGGCTGATGAGACACAGTGGCCGATCAAAGCCAATTGGAAAGTCGATCTCGCCTGCCTTGCACGGATGCACATCTTTCTCAAGAAAACCACCAACAAATTTGAGTATGACGTCCCTGAGACTCTCCGCGCCCACTGACAAGCAGCCTCTTCTTCAACTCCTCCTGCCTCGACTCCGGGTCCCTCCTCATCTGTTGGTCCATCCCCCGATCCATTTCAGCACCATATGGAGCTCATCATGAGTCGGTTCGACGCCATTAATGTCACCATGGCTCAGGACTCGGCCTACTATCAGACCACTCTCCATCGTCTGGATATGGATGTCGGCGCCATTTGTGATCATCTGCACATCCCGCGCTATCAGTCAGCCGACCCTGTCCCTCCACCTTCAGCCATGCCATCTGAGGACCCACCTTCCTCTCTTATGGCCATTGATCAGGTGGCTCATGTTGGTGACGACGATGATGATGATGAGCGCACCGAGCCGGAGTTGGAGTGATTGTCATTCCTTGCTGACTTTTACTTAATTATGTCTAATGTTTTCTTTTTATGTTTCTATGAACTCCTGATGCACATCTGCTACTTATGTCTAATATTTTCTATGTTTTTTTAGGTTTCCTACTTTTGCTTAACCTTTGATTATTGACTAATCCATTTTGACATACTTTTTGCGACGACTGATATAAAATACTATTCTCATATTATCTGTCGAGTTCTCTGTGTTTATCATTGCTCACTATGGATTATTTTTTTTCTTTCCACAAGCTGTATCTTTTTGATCATGCCAAAAGAGGGAAAAGAAAAAGGAAACTTAAGAGATAAGAAGTTGTTGGATATTGCTTTGAAACTTAAGAAACAAGCTTTCTTGAAACTAAAAGGTAACAAAGGAAATTTAATCATAAAAATAATTTTGAAAGAATGCTCAAACTAAGGGGGAATAAACGCATAAATTGAGGGGGAATCATAATTGTATCTTCAGTTCTCTAAAGAAATGAACGGAAAGATTGAAATGAAATATCCTTGAAATTAATGCATGCTCTACTAACTTATCTCTTTGTTTCCTTAAAATGTTTGTCATCATCAAAAAGGGGGAAATTGTGAATGCTCATGAAGGATGTTTTGATGAAGACAAATGAAGCAAGTTTCCAAAGGTCCAAGAAAGCTCAAAAAGATCTAGTTATAGGATCTAGGAAATGTGTTAAAGGTGATGTATATCTAAACTCTCACCTTAAGCTCTTTTAGATGGCTCTTAGAAAGGAATCTTGATTCATGCCTTAAAGACTATTTCAAACAAAATCAAAGAATCAAGCAAAAGAAGAAAAAGAGTAAGTTTGGACAAAACCCTAGAGACATTCGAATGAATTATATAGATCCATTCGAATGTCTGATGAACAAGACATTCGAATGTCTCAAGAACAAAGGTAATCCGAATGACATAATCGAATGTCTAGGGTTTGATACCTCGGTGATCCCAGTGCAACAAAATACATTCGAATGGCTGACTCAGATCCATTTGAATGGCTCAGGCACATTTAATGCTCAACGGCTATATTAGGTGAGACATTCGAATGGGCCATTCAAATGGATCGAGCTCTGAGCTCAAAAACGGCTAGTTCTGGTTGCTGACCTCAGATGCATTAAATGCACAACGGCTAGGATCACTTTGGGCTTAATAAATACTCATCAAACTCATCAAGAAGAGGTTGAACATAAATTCCATAACACCTAACATTCTCTTCTTCATTAATTAAATTCTTTGAGCCATCTATTTGAGAAAAAAAAAAGAGAGTTTCATACATACACATCTATAGGCCTTCAAATTGTATTATCTACTCTTCAAGAGAGTTTCAAATCAAACACAAATCATTTTCTTGTAAAGAGGGTGAGGTATCCCTCTCAAGTGATTAGGGTGGTACCCCTAAGGGAAATTGTTTTGAGGCTCAAGTAGAGTGCTCATCTTGTAAAGGTCATCAAGCACCTAAGTTTCAAGCTTGAAAAATAGTGGAAAAATCTTGAGCGGATTGCTTGGGGACTGGAGGTAGATCACAAGGGTGGTTGAACCAGGATAATTGAGTTTGCATCTTCCTACCCCTTAACTCCTTAATTCGTTTATGCTCAAGATTACTTTTATCTTTATTCATTGATAATTTGTATTGATACTTGGTGATTTATTAGCATCAAACCAAAGAATTTAAAAATAACCTACATACCCAATTCACCCCCCTTCTTGTGTATTTGAAGCCACTTGATAACATCACTATGACCCAGAAAATTGGTAGATTGCGAATACATGTCTGAAATATTTTTGGGACGTCGATTCGTGAACAAACAATGATCAAACGTGATCAAAATCGATCTATGATCCTTGGTCATGAGAGGCACCACGGGGTGCATCCCCCTAGGACGTTCATCCCCCTAACTAAAGAAACCAAATATATACTTATATAATAAAATACATTACATATATAGTATAATAAAATAATAATAGTAAAATGGTAACAGTGGCATTCGACCACTGCTATTACTGAAGGTATATATATATATAAAAGTACGTATATTATAATATATATATATATATAATATATATATAATATATAATATATAATATATGTATATATATAATATGTACACCCCTGACATATAAAGTATATATATATATAATACACATACATCCCTCCCCGCGGTGCATTCCCCCTGACGAAAAAGAAAGGGAAACAGATATACATATAGGTAGATATGTAGTATATAATGATAATAATATAATAAAATAATAATAAAAATTTGAAAATATCAAGCACAGTGATCATTTGGCCACTGGCTCAACATCCTCTATAAATAGAAGGCCTTCTGTGACCATCCCCAGAATCCCCAAAATCATAACATTGTGCTGCCAAAATTATTTCTGCTCCGCTCGTGCGCTCTACGGTTGTGTCGTCAGGTCCAGGAAAAATAGCAGGATCGTCATGGAAGTGCTCAGGGAATTTTCCTCATCACTTCCACCATTTCCAAGCTGGATTTGGAGGTGGGTAATCCTAAGCCCATTGTCTATGTGGTTTAATTTTTAACTGTATATGTTCATATCTATGTATCTGACTATAGAACTGTTAAGTAGTATTTTGGGGGGTTACAAGGCAAAAAGGGTTTGTGAAATATTGAGAAATGAAACACATAACTGTACTGATTGGAACCCGAGGAACAGTGGAAACTGAGAACTGGAGTCTCGGGGAGGCGATTTTTTCAGCATTCATTCGAATACACAAGGTTTTCAATCGAATGAAAGCCAAAATGAGCTTTCCTTCGAATAAATTCCTCTGCAGTCAAGTGAAGGCAAATTTTCAGGAATTCAATTGAATGAATCCCCTAGTATTAGAATGAAAGAATGCTGAGGGATTCAGTCGAATGAAAACCCACTTTAATCGAATGAAAGAACTCCGAGGGATTTCATTCGAATGCCCTCCAAGTATTCGAACGAAACCTGGCAGACTTGAGACTTTGGTGGTTCCAAGGGATCCAATGAGTCAGAATGAGTCCATTATTGTGTACTAGAGCATGCATCATGAGGAATGGGTTGTGCATAGGTGTTAGGGCAACCCTAGAGAATTAGAGGTTAATCACCTAATGCATAAAGATAATAACGGAACTTAGGGAACACGTATGTAGTTATATGCTAGGAAGCCCTCTCTTGGCAGAGTCTTACAGACAAGCCCCTCACCAGTTCACAAAGTTGGATTGGTCGATGTGTTACCTCACCCGTCCCCACTAGTGAGGATTGGTTAACGAGTTAGTCGCCCCAGGGTGGATTGGTTCGAAGAGGTTAATGACACAAGGAAGGTAGAGGATGGACAGAAAGAGGAGGAAGTAGAGGAAAAAGTGCTAACCCGGCTAGCTGGTACGCGTAAGGAGAAAAAGTGCTAACCCGGCCAGTCGGTATGCCTAAGAAAAGATGCATTAACCCGGCCAGCCGGTACGTGCCAAAGCGGAGAAGCAGGACTCTAACCCGGCCAGCCGGTATGCGTAAAAGATCCCCAATGCCCCCATGCACTATGTAACTATATATATATATGTGTGTGATTGAATAAATGTCTGTATATGGGTTAACACATACTAGTAATTGTTTGTGCATTATGTAACGTCAAGGGAGCGACCCGAGACGTTTAGTATAATGGTAACTAAAATGTAAGGTCAACAAGCACGTGAACTTAGTAAGAAAGATTAGATCCCCTATCACCTACTAAAGTAGATAAAGTTGTTCAGGACCCTAGGCAAAGATAATAATCAGTAGGGTGTTAGTATGCATGATCACTTAGAAATCCCTGAACGGCCTGGAGGATAGCCGAGAAATGAAGCGATAGGTAGAGCCAAGGAACCCCATTGAGGACTAAGTGTTCTCACCCCCACTCGGTTATGGATTCAGGTGGACATAGCAAAGAGCTTGACCCAAGGGACAAATGGTGGGCAACAGAGAGCTGTAGATCGGAGCTGGAGCAAAACGACTAAGATCGCGCTAAGGCGATAAATGATTGTAGTATGTTTTATGACTATTATACTTTCTGTGTAACTATTTATTATTAAGGCAAACATGTAACTGTATTTTGGGACCTTGATTGTGAATATGTATAAACAATTGCTTTTCATGTTCCACTGTGATCGCTACCTAACTTGTGGTAGACGCCATCAATTATTGTTATATGTTTCTTCATCACACATGGCTCCTAGTTTATAACTTATAAGCACACGAATAATTTTTCAAATTGGTCCCTATTTCTATGTAAGAATTATTTGCAAAGGTAAAAGTAAGGGATATAAGTAACCCTACACAACGAATAACAACCTTGTGAGCATTGCTTACTACCATGGAAGTGGGCAGTTAGCAGGGGCGTTACAGCTATTGCTACTCCATATTATCTATCTATTGTCACTCCCACTTAATTGATTTTTGTTTAATTTTCCTAAAACGTCCCTTGTTCTTTTGTAATTAAACTAATAATCTACTGTTAATTCTAATTTTATTAAACTCAATATTACTGGTATTTTTTGAAAATTCTTCTTTTTATTTCATAATTAGTACTTTTTGTGAAATTTTATGTTGTGAGAAAGATTTAATTTTTTTATTAGTTTTTTTCCTCATAAATCAAATTAAATTTAAAAGTTTGCATAAATGAGAAAAAAAATGTAGCTGTTTCACTAATTGATTCTCTTACTATTAAAGATAGTTTAAAAATTGAATCAATTTTTTCACTTCACTTGATTATCTTTAAGAACAAATAGTACTTTTTATAATTTTTATTTTAATATTCCATAAACATGATATGAAATAAAAATAATCTAAGTAAATTATTTTTAACATGACAATTTTTTAAATTAAATGAATAATATTGATCATAATTTTTTTCGGTCATACGCTCGAAGCATATATATCATGAGCATGAAGCAATTTTCAAAAATAGAAAAGGATATAGTAAATGAATAAAAAAATGAGGCAAACAATAATCATAATCTATTATTACTCTCGATAATTAAAGTTGATAGCTGCAATTGTAGTTATGGAAGATTTACAGGTTATGAATAAATATAAATTAACATACATAGATAAATTATTAATTTAAGTTTTTTTTTTAATTTTTTCTAAAAGTTTCTGGTACATGGAATTATAATTAAGGTTTATGATTTTGATATATATATATATATATATATATATATATATCACATTGGATCACTAAAAATTATACATTTAATATTAATTAACACGAATTGGATGTCATACTAATAACGTTTACGGTTTCCTAAAGTATGATTCCTTCATTCAAGATAAATGTAAGTACAAGGTAGAAATAATATTTTCAGTTATCTATGTTAATAAATTAATTAATAAAATTTTTAATTTTTTCCCACTATTTTGGGGAAAATTTTCTCCCCTATGTCACTTTCGTTAAACCTATTTTATTTGACCCAAATAATCATTCATAATTTAAATTTCTGATTACACTACACTTGATTTGTTTGACTTTCTAAGTTTTTCCTAATTTAAATTATAAATCTGATTAAATCTTTTCCATTTAACTTACAAAATCGTTCCTAATTAAAATTTTAACAATTTTCTCAAATCTCACATTTAAAAATACAAAAAAATAAGACTTAAATTATTCTATTTGACCCCAAATAATCATTCATAATTTAAATTTTTGAGTACATGAAATCATAATTGTCGTATTGTGTATTGTATATATCATGTATCATTCTCCTTGTTGCTTGGAATGTCCATCGTTCTCATTGAGTACAAAACATGAGGCGGCATCCTTCTCGTTGCTTGGAATGTCCATCGTTCTCCTTTGTAAACTTAGGGGTCGTCGCCCCGTCGGGATACGACCTACTCCTTTCCGGATCCTCGTTACTAGGGGCAAAGCTCATACCCGAATGGTAGCGAACCACAGATGCACGAATGCATATAAATCTGACATATCAGAATAACTATTGACTTGGGTGATGGTGAGGGGAGTGCCCTTTCGATACAGCCGGGAGTGGACTCGTTTTGTCCACACTTGGGGACAAACTCACTTCTTCATTTAGCTTTCTTTCTTTACTTAGTATTCATTCATGTCTTATGACTTTCTTTACATGTCTTTGACTTTTCTTTGTCTATGACGGTAGTCATATGCTCAGGCGTAGGCCTGTGTTTGTCGTAGACCAATCCACCTGGCGGGACTAGTGAGGGGCTTTGTTCTTTCGACATGCCAAGAGAGGGGGATTCTCTATTATATAACTATGTTCTTATCTTCAAGGTTCTCCGAGCCTTTGTGGCCAGGGCCTTCTTAAGATACTTCGTTTTCCCTAAGGTTGAATTATGGTCTTTGTTAAGTTTAGGTGATGACTTCTAATTTTCTATGGTCGCCCTAAGGTCCTAACGACGATCGTATCCTCATGATGCACAATAACATTAATATAGACATAATACACATTATCATGACATATAATACGTAAACGTTTACCTCATCATACATACATTAAAGTACGACAACAATTGTCAGGATATTAGTAACCTCTTTTCCTTTAGAATTTTGGTTATCAAATACTCGATGAGTCCAAGACCTCATCCTAGGGTTTTTGATAGCTCTAAGATCATTTTTCAGACATATAAGTCCAGATTTTATGCCCAAGGTTCAGCAATTACAGATTCACCCTCTTTACCCAAAATGCCATCTTTTATCCGAAAAACCCGATTTTCTTTAGAATTTTGGTTCTCACAAACCCGATTGGCTCAAGACTTGGTCTTAAGGTTTTTAATAGTTTTAAATCCATTTTTCATGAAAACAAACCCATATTTTTAGTCTCAAAGCCCAAAATTATAGTTTTGCCCTTGTTGGTCCAAAATGTTAATTTTACTCTAAAGCTCCTATTTTCTTTGGAATAGTATTTCTTGAAAACCCGATGGACTCAACACTTCACCCTAAGGTTTTTGATAGTTTTAAACCCATTTTTCATGAAAACAAACTAGATTTTTAGTCTTAGTGCCTGCAATTACAGAAATAACAATTTTGCCCTTATGTGCCTAAAACGTCGTTTTTCCTTTGTCACATTCTTTCAAAATCAAACCCATGTACCAACTTTGGACCTCCATAATGAAATTCCCAGCAACCACATAACATTATTCCAACATTTAAACACCACATAACACATGCAAGCATCATTCATCTACAAATATTGCATAATATGTTATATGTTCACCAAAATCATTAAAATGCTTGCATGCAACATAAACACACACATGCATCATACATAGATTACCAAGTAGTGATCAAACTAGCTAGAGATTACCCAAAGATTTTTAACAACCAAAAATATATTCATCCCACTCAAATCATTAATAACACATGCAACACTATTGTGAAACATTTAACACTCATTATGCACATATTATGTTCAAAGGCTTATAAACATGCATGCGGCTCTTTGGTTCATCAAGGATGCTTTGTTCACAGATTTTAACATAAAGAATGATATATATATATATATATATATATATATATATATATATATTTCTTTTCCTAATCAAAGCAATTATCACACATGCAAACACATTTCATAACATAAAACACATTTTTGGTGCATTTTTCACATAAAACACATATATCATGCATGCAACCACATACTCATCACAATCATCTAAATAGAACACCACATGGGGTGATCAAGTTCAGTTTACTCACGTTTTAATGCAGGGAGTATGGAGAATGTGTGTAAGAAATGGTTCTTGTAGCCTTGAGAAACACCACTTTTCTTCAAAGTGCTTCTTGAAGAATGATAATGATGATGGACAGATTTTCTTAGAGATTATGTGAGCTTTATAGGTGGAAGAAGATGAAAAGAGAGTGAGAAGAATGAGAGGAGTTGGATTCGGGTAGGTGAGTGAGGAATGGTGAAGGAATGCTTGAGTTTGGCTAGGTGAAGTATTGGTTTTCTTGTATTGTTTTTCTTAGTTTTCTTTGAGAGCTTTTGGGAGAGAGATGGTGAGAAAATCTGAAGAGGTGTGTGTGTGTTCGGGAGGTTGAGAGAAAGATTTGAGAGAAATTGGAAATCTGGAGTGAGTGCAGTCCGCGGTAAAGTCAGGTGAATTACATGCACGTTTAATATCTTGTGAAGTGAGTGCAGTCTCACTTTCTAATATTGCAACTAAGACTATTGAGTCAATGATATATTAAGAACTTTCTGCAGGTGAATTAAAGTGAAGGAAAGTAAGAGTAATGCCAATCTGAAGTGAGTGCAGTCCGCGGTAAAGTCAGGTGAATTACAGGAACGTTAATATCTTGTGAAGTGAGTGCAGTCTCACTTTCTAATATTGCAACTAAGACTATTGAGGCAATGATATATATATTAAGAAATTTCTTGCAGGTGAATTAAAGTGAAGGAAAGTAAGCATTGATGCCAATCTGATGTGAATGCGGTCAGGTGAATTATGTAACATCCCAGATTTTTCCCTTACAAAGATTTCGCGTAATAAATAAATGCGGGTCAATTATTAAGACTAAAAAATTAAATTATTGAATTTAATAATAAAAAGTACCAGTCAAAATAATGATTTCACGGTCTCGTGGGATTTTGCGAGATTTGAGTTAATTTTCAGCATTCATCGAGATTTGATTATGACTCAAGGGAGTCCATAAAATATACTAATATGAAAATAAACTCAAGAATGCCTCGACAAAAATTAAAATATTAACACGAAAAAAATTAATAAATCACAATGGTATCTCCAAAATATTTTTAGGGCATCCAGTCGTGGGCAAATAATGATCAAATGTGTAACATCCCAAATTTTCCCTTCACGAGAATTTCACGAAAATCCCAATTTTTGCTTAGTTAAAAGCACATTAGAGGCGATTATTTGGACTGGAAAAATTATTTAAAACATTAATTGCTTCCAAACGCCAGTCAAAATAATTGTTTCATGGTCTTGCGGGATGCCGCAAGGTCCGTGCCAATTTTTGGCCAAATCGAAAATTTCGTTAGGTCCCAAAGGTGTCCGTAAAATATACTCTCACAGAGAAATATTCACCAATACCTTAACCTGACATATCACTATGATCGGGAAAATTAGTAGATCGCAGATACGTGTTTAGAATATTTTTAGGATATTCCTACACGCGCAACTAACGATCAGACGTGATCGAAATTATACAGGAAACCTTAATGGTTATTCATATACTAAGATATTTTCTAAAATAATAATAATAATAATAATAATAGTAATAGTAACAGTGGCCGAATGGCCACTACTGTTATATATATATATATATATATACATACACGTATATAATAATATAATAATATATAATAATAAATAATTAATTGAAAAGCTTCAGAGGGCCACGGGTATATATACCCCATGCCCTGAAGCAATTTTGCTTCGTAAGTGCTTCAGCTTCCAAAATTCCGGTTTCGTTCATGCACATCGCGGAAGCGCTGCCGGACTCCGGAAAAATAGAGGGAACATACCTTCGTGAAGAGGACATTTTCCTCATCACTTCTACCGATCTCGAATTTTGTTTTGAGGTGGGTAATCCTAAGCCCACTGTCTATGTGGATTTCTATGTGATTTTATATGTGTATTTTTGTGTATCTGATTTAGAAAATATTATGTGAAAAATATAGAGATTAAGTTGTGAAAATGTTTTTGAGTAGTTTCGATGTTAGAAAAACTTAACTGTACTTGTTGGAACATAGGGAAAGGGGTAATTGACGTTCCTGTGAACTTAGGAGGAATTCATCAGAATGAATTCCTCATTCATTAGAATGAATTCCTGAGAAGAGATTCATTCGAATGAATTCCTCATTCATTCGAATGAAAGCTGAAGAATTTGAGATTTTAGCTTTTCTACGCGTTCAAATAAGTATAGAAACTTAGATCATTGTATAGGATTATAATTGTTGATATATGATGTATATGACTTTATGACTTGCTAAATGCATTAGCCAACATGATACGTATATGGTATTATGACATGCCACATGAATAAGATGACATGATATGCATATGACACGAGCATAACATGACACGGACATGCAAACACGACATGAACATGACATCCTACATTCAAACATGATATGGAGGACGCCGCCATAGGGCGAGCAGACCTCAAGCATTGACATGATATGGAGGACGCCGCCATGGGGCGTGTAACATCCCGAATTTTTCCCTTATAGAGATTTCGCTTAAATCCTAATTTCGCTTAATTAAAAGCGCATTAGAGGCGATTATTTAGACTGGAAAAATTATTTAGAAAATTCATGTCTTCCGAATGCCAGTCAAATACTTGTTTCTCAATCTCGCGGAGTACCGCAAGGTCCGTGCTAAATTTTGCCGAAAACCGGGATTTCAGAAGGCACTTAAGGTATCTACGAAAATTACCCTCTGGGTAATTTATTCACGAATACCTTAATCTGACATACTGATATGACCAGGAAAAATTAGTAGATCACGGCGGTATGTCCGGAATATTTTTGGGACAACCGTACACGAACGATTAAGGACTCAAACACGATCAAACATGATCAAGATTGATCTGGTGGCCTTAGTCATAATTAGGTACATCCCCTCCTGACAAATAATAAATAGTAATAATAATAAAATATATATAGCATATTATATAATAATAATAATAATAGATATATATATACATATATATATATACATATACATATATATATATACATATACATATACACACACATATATATATATATGCAAATATATATGTATATGGGCACGGCGCACAGCCCCCCCAAAGAAACAACAGTAGCAGGTGCGTGTATATATATATATATATATATATATATATATATTATGTAAATAGAACATACTAATAATATAATATAATAATATAATAATAATAATTATACTTACATATATATTTTCCCTATGATGAACGTCCCTGACAAAAAGAAACAAGTCATGTACTATATAAGAAAATATATTGTATCTATATAGATAGTATGATAAAATAATATATATGTTATATATATATATATATAGTATAGGTACGTCCCCTAGCAGAAAAAGAAAACAAAGAGGCTGTATATAATAAGATGTATCATATATAATATAATATAATAATAGTAAAGCAAATAAAATATCAAGCACAGTGTTGTTATTGACTTTGCCTATAAAAGGCAAGCTCCTGAGGCATTTCTTCATTTTGCCTTCTGAAGCAAGCTGCTTCCTTCGCTGCTTCTTTTCTTTCTTTTATTTTGTTCAAATTTGTGCACATTGCGGAAGCGCTACCGGGCTCCGGAAAAATAGGATGAATACACCCATGTGAAGAGAATATTTTTCTCTTCATATCTACCAGTTCAGAAACTTGTTTCGAGGTGGGTAACTCTAAGGCCACTGTCTATGTGGTTTATTTGAGGATTAATTATATGCATCTCTGAGTAGGTGAATGAAAAACTATTCTATACAAATGATAGGAAATGAGTTAGGGAGGTTAGATTTTGATGATTTTGATGTTTGGAAACCATAACTGTACTGATTGGATCATTGTGGAGACGAAAATGTTATGCGGAGCAAACCCCTGGAGAATTTACTCTCTGGGGCGATTTTTTTACTTTGGGATTCGAATGAATTCCCAAGGGATTTCAGTCGAATGCATGAGCTTTCAATCGAATGAAATCCGGAGTAGGATTTCAATCGATTGCACCCTCATGGGATTCGAATGAAAGAATCAATCGAATGCTAAAACCTCATTCATTCGAATGCCTACTGAAAACTTGTATCTTTAAAGGTTCTATGGGATCCAACATGCATAGTTATGTATACCTCTATGTACTATGAGCATGCATCATGAGGAAAGGCCGTCGTAAGAGTTAGGACGACCTTAGATAATTAGACGTTCACGTTAAAGTTTAACGAAGATCATAATTGAACCCTAGGGAATAAAGCAGAGTAGAGGCGATGGATCACCAAGGATTCGGATGGCCTTAGCCAGAGTCAGTAGTTATATGATTAGGAAACCCCTATTCTCTTGGCAAAGTCTTACAGACATGCCCCTCGCGAATTCAGCAAGATGGATTGGTCATGAGCAACGCAGGTAGAGAGACCTGAATATGAAAGAAAAGAGAACAGGCAAAGGCCTGAAAGTAAAGAGAACAGGAGCAGCCCTGTAAGAAAGAAAGGGGGACCCCAATAGTAAAGAACTAAGACTAAAGTGAAGAGAAACGAGTCCACGCCTGATCGCGCCAAAGGGCCAATCCCTCGCCATCCTGGTAAGGGGGTGGTGGTACTTATCATGATGATGAGTTCCTCCTATGAGCTTAACGTGGTTAGCTACCACTCCGGTTCAAGCGCTGCCGGGTCATCATGATAGGGAATAGAAGGAGGTTGTAACCGAAGGCCACGGTTACATGGGCGAAAGGACTAAGAAGGACGCTAACCCGGGTGAGCCGGTATACGTAAGAGATCCCCAGAGTTCTCCCATGCACTATTTAGTTAGTGATAACATGCAAGAATGAATGTATGTGTGTATGTATGCCAGTATGTATGCAAGTATGTATGTATTTATATATGTTTACACATTATGTATCGTCAAGGTAGCGTCCCGAGACAACTATTATGTCTTTAGCAGTAACGTAAAGTTAATGAGCACGAGAACCTAGCTAAGAAAGACTAGATCCCCAGTCACCTAGTAAAGTAGATAAAGCCATTCAGGACTTAGACAAAGATAATAATCAGTAGGATTTTTAGTATGCATGACACCTAGAGATCTCCTGGTGGCCTGGAAGATAACGGAGTAATGAACGATAGATAACGCGAGGAACTCCCACTGAGAACGAAAAGTTCTCACCCCCACTCCTTATGGGTCCAGGTATGCATAGCGAAGGGATCGACGGAAGACCGCAGCAGGATAGTTACCAGCCGGAGCCAAGTGAAGATGTCTGCAATAGGTGGATAGATATTTTGTACTATGATTTATGACTCTTGTTAATTGTTTGTATCATTACCTATTAATAAGCAATGTGTAATTATCTATTGGACCTTGAATTGTGCTTATATGTATATTTATATTTCTCCAGCTTATCACCACCTTATCTGCCAGATACGTTAGCATTTGTATATATATGTTTCCTTGTTCACGCACAGCTCCTAATTTGCAAACTAATACAATAAAAGAATGATTTTCAAAATGGTCCATATTTTCAACTAAGAAATAATTTCCAAGTCTAAAGTAGGGGCTAAAAGTAACCCCACCAAAGTGGAAAACAACCTAGTGAGCATTGTTTACTACATACGGGTAAACAGTTAGCTAGGGGTGTTTCAAGGCTAGCAGACCTCAAGCATTTACATGATATGGAGGACTGATAGGTGTACTTTGTACCCTATTTTATTATTCTATAATTGAACATTGTATATTAAAA
>QANU01020408.1:0-24704 GCA_003254905.1 Nissolia schottii
TGATTCCCTTAAGCCCTCTTTGTATTTTTAATTCCTTTCCTTAGCAAAATAAGTCAAAACAATGTCATACCTTGCACTATATGCACCTTACCTTACACTATGCAAAAACTATACACACACTATACATTATTTGACTATTTTGGACAAATTTTCCCCCAAAAATCTGGGCACATGGCTACAACCCTCTTCCGTAAATTCTATGAATTTTGTCCTCAAAATTAAGGCTTAGTAATTCCAAAATTGATCAAGAACAATCACACACTCTCACGCTTAAACATCCTATCACTAACACTCTCTTAAGTGGCAAATTCCCCAAGAAATTCAGCCCAAAATTACGGCTAGCTTTGCTGAATTTTCAGCATTTCCAAGTCAAAAACACATTCCTTAAATCATGCTACAACACTTACCATCACCACCCTACCTACACCTTACCCCATCATGTCATCCTTTAATCATTTTAACTTATTTTTGTGCTAAAATCCCCTTCAAAATCGAGCTGCACCTGCCTTCCCACTCCCACTCTTCATTCATTTTCATTCTTCCAAAATCTCTCTAAGAAAAACACAAGAGCAAAGCCACTCAAAGCCATCCTCCTCCCTAAGCAAAAATCACACAACTTAGCCCATTCTTCCTCCTCCAAAAACTGAACCCACAAGCTCCAAGTTCCCTCATCTCATTCTCATTTTCTTCCAAAAATCTAGAGAAGAACCTCACCTTGTTCTCTCTAGAAAACTCAAGCCACCTCTCTTAAGAAGCAAGCACCATAGCCTTTATTTTTCCAAAGGACAGGAGAAACAAGCTTGGACTCTTAAACACTCTTGGGGATCCTTCTTTAACACTCCCACCATTAGCAAAAACTCCTTGGATGTGGGTAAAACTTGGCTTAATCACCACCTTGGTGATCTATGTGTGTTATGAAACACCCTAGCTAGCTAGCTTGCGCTTAAGTCATAAACCATGCTTCACTAGGTTGTTGTCTGCTTGGTTGGAATACTTATAGTCCTACATTAATTTTAGAATATATCTCTTTACTCAAAATATGGACCAATTTAAAACTTTTCATTTCTTTATTGAAGCATAAAGTATGAGTCGTGCGTGTGAATGAAGGCACTATATAAAATCAAGTGATAGGGTCTACAAGACTTAGGCATTTAATAGCATACCAGATAATTACTCACAACATGCTCATATAAATATAATTAATACATATTGGTCCAGAAATACTTGCACATATGCTTATAATTAAATATTACAAGTCCTGTAATCAAAAAGCTAATGGCAAACAAATCCATTTAACTAATACAAGGTGCCTACACGTCATGAAGTGTAGTTTTGAAACACAGTCCTGCTGCCTCCCTGGAGTCTCTTGTCTCCAAGGCTCTTCAACTATCCTCTGCTGCCTCCTCTGTTCCGGCGTACTTGTCGTGCTCGCCTGGAATCATAAGTGAGTAGGGGATGGGATGGGAATGTCACGTTCTCAGTGGAAAGTCTAGGCCAATATCTATTCTGTATTTACTCACTTGTGATCCAGGCCGCTCAGGAGTTCTCTAAGTGTCATGCATACTAAATTTCCTGCTTTATTTTATTCTTGCTAATCCTGAGCAGCCCTAATTGATAAGTGCCCAATTTACACAAATTTGCTTATTTAAAATGGCACTTATCCGTTATGTTTTTAAATAATTATCTAATGAATTCCCCATATTTTGTAGGATTTATAATATATTTTGAAGATGGATGCAAGTAGAATTTATAAAGAATAATCCCATAAAGAATGGAAGAAAAGGGCAGAATTGGAAAGGAGCTTAAAAGAGAAGATTTTGGCGAAGGCATCGCTCAACGAAGTATACAGCACCGCTCAGTGCATAGAGAAGAATCGCTCAGCGATGTTACTTGTATCGCTCAGCGAAGGTACGTCGGCAAGCCACTTGCGCCGGCGCAATAAATGCGCCAGCTAGAGCCAGCCTGGCGCCGCCATCCACGTCAGCCGCCGCCCTGCAAAAGCTGCCGAGCATTTAATGAAGACGCGTAAAAGTACAATCGCTCAGCGATAGTGCGCCGCCGCCCAGCGATTCAGAACTTATCGCTCAGCGATGGTACTAAAATCGCTGAGCGATGGACGCCAAATTTTGCCTATAAATAGGGAGGCCGAGACCACTTCGAAACCATCTCTTCTCCCCCCTCCAAACACCATTCTTTACACATTTTGTTGTACTTATTAAGCTTAGTTTAGTTTAGGTTAGGTTAGGAACAAAGAGGAGGCCTTTGAAGGAGCCGGAGATCAAGGAAGCTCGGCGAAGCCATGGCCATGATAGCGTGAGTACGTGTCATGGTAAGTGCCTAAACCTTGCCTCCGAGATTCTCTTGTAAGATGGGTTCCTAACCCTCTTTTTGTTGGGATTTTGATTACTATTGTAGTTCGCTTGTATCCATGTAACTATTANTCATCTAATCTTGTTGCCATTACTGGAATAAAGGTTAGCCGTTTTAACATTTGGATTAATGCTGGCGTACTTTGTTAAGCTTGGGTGCAAAAGTGACAGTTTAACAAAGGAAACCTGTGATATTGTCATGCGCGAAAGTGATGACAAGTTAAGAACTGGTGGCGGGCAATCAAACGATAGTTCTATGTAATAAGTAACTGGATGCATGAAACTATGACGTGATTAAAATTCCCAACAAGCTCCGGAACTACCTCTGATTTGTTTCCTATTTACTTTTATGTTGTTTATTTACTTTTGTAGTTTATTAAAACAAAACTATCAAATCCTTCACTTCATTGTTTAATTAAACGTACTCAAGAACGGTATTTTTGCAACTCTCTGTGGATTCGACTATACCCGACTATACTGCAATTGGATCCCTTGTGGATCTGAAAGCCGTAAAGTAGGATATATATAAATTTAATTTGAGCAACGTAAAGTGCAAACAATAGACTTTCTATGAAATTGGCACGGTTGTGACAGAACCAAAGCTGTGTCAAGAGTAAAGGAAGTGCTATTTGGCTTTCATCACTAATTACTAGGTGACGGGGGATATACTAATCTTCGTCCTAGTCATTAAGTGTGTACTATCGGCTTGCTATTACTTAGTCGTCATAAGACTTAGAATACTCTAAGCGTTTACTTTATAGGGCGATTGTCAACGACATTTCGCCGCACATACATATATCACATTCAAACATTCATTTCATAGTATGCATGAAGAGGATTGGGGATTCTTTTACGCACCTAAGGCGGCGTCCTTCTTGTTTCTTTAAATGTCCATGTTCCCCCTTGTAATACTCGGGACCGTCGCCCCGTTGGAATACAACCTACTTCTTTCTGGATCCTCGTTACTTTGGGCAGAGCTCATACCCGAGTGGTAGCGAACCACGGATGCACGAATGCATATGAATCTGGCCGATCGGGATAACCACCGACTTGTACGATGGTGAGGGGAGTGCCCTTACGACACAGCTGGGAGTGGACTCGCTTGTCCGCACCTTCGGGGACATCTTACTTTTCATATTTGTCCGCACCTTCAGGGACATTTTACTTTTTATCTTTGGTCGCACCTTCGGGGACATCTTACTTTTTATCTTTGTCTGTACCTTTGGGACATGTTACTTTTTATCTTTATCTTTCTTTTCTTTGTCTTTATTCATGAATTATGACTTTCTTGACATGTCTTTGTCTTTTCTTTGTCTATGACGGTAGTCATACGCGCAGGCGTAGGCCTGTATTCATCATGAACCAATCTTCCTGTCGGGACTGGTGAGGGGCTTGTCCTTTGGATGTACCAAGAGAGGGGGTTCCCTATTATACAACTATGTTCTTATCTTCAAGGTCCTCCGAGCCCTCGTGGCCGGAGCCTTCTTAAGATACTCCCTTTTCCCTAAGGTTCAATTATGGTCTTTGTTACGTTTAGGTGATAACTTCTAATTTTCTAAGGCCGTCCTAAGGTCCTGATGACGACCGTAACCTTATAATGAATAATAATATTCATATGGACATAATACCCATTATCAAGATACACAATATGTGACCATTTTCATCATACGTTCATTCAGGTACGGCTACACTTGTTAGGATACCTATAACCTCTTTTTTCCTTTGGAATTTTGTCTATCGAATACCCGATGAGTCCTAGACCTCATCCTAGGGTTTTTGATAGCTCTAACATCAATTTCCACACATATAAGTCCAGATTTTATGCCCAAGGTTCAGCAATTACAGATTCAGCCTTTTTTCCCAAAATGCTGTCTTTTACCCGAAACACCCGTTTTTCGTTAGAATTTTTAATCAACCATTAACTGATGGACTCAAGGCTTGACCCCAAAGTTTTCCATAGTTCTGAACCCATTTTTCAGAAAATCAAACCCAGATTTTCAGTACCCTTACCCAAAATTACAGTTCTGCCCTCATATGCTCAAAACGTCGTTTTTTGCTTGAAAAACCGATTTTTCTTTGAAATTTTATTTCGCCATAACCCGATGGACTCAAGACTTGACCCCAAGGTTTTGGATAGCTCTGAACCCATTTTTCATGATAATAAACCCAGATTTTCAACCCTTGTACCCAAAATTACAGATTTTCCCTTTTATGATCAAAATGCCATTTTTACCCCAAAAACCGATTTCCTTCAAAATTTTAGTTAACCACAATCCAATGGACTAAAGTCTTGACCCAAAGGTTTTTGATATCTCTAAACCCATTTTTCATGATAGATTTTTAGTCTAAATGCCCGAAATTACAAAAATGACAATTTTGCCCTTATGTGCCCAAAACGTCATTTTTCCTTTATGTCACTTTCTTTCAAAATCAAACCTATGTACCAACCTTGGACCTCCATAACGAAATTCTCAGCAACCACATAACATTATTCCAACATTTAAACACTACATATCACATGCAAGCATCATCCATCAACAAATATTGCATAATATGTTATATGTTCACCAAAATCACTAAAATGCTTGCATGCAACATAAACACACACATGCATCACACATAGATTACCAAGTAGTGATCAAACTAGAGATTACCCATAGATTTTTAACAACCAAAAATATATTTATCCTAATCAAATCATTAACAACACATGCAAGTTCATTTCAAGACATGGAACACATGTTATGTGCATTTTCTCATAAATCACATAAACATGCAAGAAGACATAGAACCATCAAGGGATGGTCTTAGTTAGTTTACCCACTTTTGGATATGAAAATATGAGTGGTGTGAAGAGTGTTGAGTGGTCTCCTTGAAGCTTTGATGCTCCAAGCTTGATGTCACCACTTTTCTTCAAAGTGCTTCTTGAAGAACGATGATGATGATGATGGACAGATTTTCTTGGAGATTTTGTGAGGTTTATATGTGGAAGAAGATGAGAAGAGAGTGAGGAGAATAAGGGGAGTTGGTTCGGTTTTTGGGGGAGGAAATTAGTGGAATAATGCTTGATTTTCGGCTTTGGAGACAATGGTGGTTCTAGAGCTTTGCTTGGTGTAAGTGTGTATGTGTTTTTGAGAGAGTTTTGGAAGAGAAAATGTAACACCTCTGCTAACTGCTCACTTCCATGGTAGTAAGCAATGCTCACAGGGTTGTTATCCGTTGTGTCAGGTTACCTTCAGCCCTTACTTTTAATTTTGCTAATATATATTTATATGAAAATATGGACCCATTTGAAAATCGATCTTGTGCATTATCATTTGTAAAGTAGGAACGGTGCGTGATTAAGACAATATATAACAACAATCGTTAGCATCAGACATAAGTTGAGTGGGAATCGCAGTAGATCATAAAGAGTACATGTGCAAATATATATATGATTACAAACAGGGTCCCACATAGGTACACATTGCCATAATAATACATATTGACACAAAACATATAAAAGTCATAAGTCATAAGACAAAACATATATCATCCTAATGTCACTGTCATCCCTTTCCCTTGACTTTGATCTGCTACAGTCCTCTGTCGTCTACCAGACGTCCCTCGAGTCAATCCATTCACTCTGCACACCTGCGGGATCCATAACCGAGGGGGTGGGGGTGAGAACACTTGGTCCTCAGTGGGGTTCCTTAGCACTAACAAAGGTTCATTTTTCTCGGTTATCCTCCCGGCCGTTCAGGAGATCTCTAAGTGAGCATGCATACTAAAATCCTACTGATTATTATCTTGGCCTAGGATCCTGAACAACTTTATCTATGTTACTAGGTGATCAGGGAACTAGTCTTTCTTATCTAGGTTCTCGCGCATAAACATGTATGCTGACAGACACAACTGATTATCACGCATATGTTGCGCGGTAAACCTTCCACCATGCTTGCCAGGCACGGGACGTCATGCTACCTTCGAGCATGGTATCTTTCATCATGCACATTTCTGAGCACGGTATCTATGCAGGGGGTCATCATGCCGATGAGGCACGAATTTCAATGCGTGTCATCATATCATTCATCATCTCTTTCATCATAACTCTTCCTGTTCCTGTGTCCCAGTACTCCCTCGTACACCTTGGGACTCGTCCCCTGGTGGTGTACGACCTGCCTTTTCTGTCTATTCCCTAAGCGAACATGACTCTACCCCTACACTTTGGGTGGCGAGGGGCCGCCCTGACGGCGTAACCGGAAGCAGACTTAACCACACCTCCTCGTACACCCTGGGAATCTTCCCCTAGGGGTGTACGACCTGCCTTTTTTGTCTGTTCCTCGAGCCAACATGACTCCACCCCCTTACTGGGTGGCGAGGGGCTGCCCTCGTGGCTAAGCCGGAAGCGGACCATATCATCATTCATTCTTTACCTTATCATTCTTTCATAACCTTTCATTGATAACATGTCATGCTTATCATCATTCTTTTCTCTCATATGCACATTTATCTTTTCTCATCATGCTCTTGTTCCTACATTTCATTCTCATCTTTACTCATTACTCATTCATTAGACAACAACCTCTAGTGATCTATCCTCATGATGCATGCTTGCTCAAACACATAAACATATAATCACATAATCGCATCATAATCCAAATATAAATCATTTGGGCATGGTAGTGTTGGAACCAGGCAGCATAAAACATCTTTCAGAACCTTACTTTCATAAACCTTCATAAAACAGTTCCCATGAAGTAACCATGGTTCAGGCCGCTCAGCGTCCATGAGAACCGCTCAGCGCCCACTGGCACCACTCAGCGCTCACAGGTACCGCTTAGCGGTCCCTGGAGTCAACTTAGTCACAGATCAGTTTATAAAACATTTTTCAAAAGTTATGTCCCAGGTCGCTCAGCGGTCCCTGGAGGCCGCTCAGCGCCCTGGGCGTGACTGAAGTTCCTCCTTTGTTTTCTTGTTGTTTCTTTAAACCATACCTATGGCCACTTCTTGGGCTTCACCACTAGTTCCAACCATCACCACATAGTCATGTTTAACTTAGAAAACATAGAAAATCATAGCAAAGTCATCTACCTATCCTAACTAAGCATTTCTAACATAAGGCATAATATCAACATACAAGCAAGTAAGCATATAAAACCCACCAAGGAGGGTTAAGCTTAGGATTACCCACCTTCTTAGAGCTTAAGAGAGGATTAGAGATGGCTATGGAGGTGAGGGTTCCCTGAGTGTTGAGTTCCTCCCAATTCCTGACAGTGCTTCAGCGGAGTTTCAGAACCGAACGAATTTCCGGCAGAGTTTTGGTAAGGATGTGAACTTGTGAAAAATGAAGGAAATGAGTTGGGTATTTATAGAGGGGCTGGCTGTGCAGCTAGGGGCGTTTTGGTCCTCAAATTTTTGTCTAAAATTACCATTTTGCCTTTTTTAATTTAATTTAGTAATTAATTAATTGTTTTGGATAATTATAAGGTCACATCAAGTCAAATCAATGAATAGTGACTTATATTTTAATATTTTTTCTTGGAAAATCTGATTACCCACGTGGTCCATGCAGATATGGGTCCCACCCGGTCCCGTTTCGCTCTTTTTTTATCGTTCGCAGTGCCAGTGCGTCGCGCACGGTCGTCCGAAAAATATTCCGTTTGTATCGTCGTGATCCTCTAATTTCCCTCTACCTAGGAGTAAGGTTCATTCAAGGCATTTGTGAATTTTTCTCCGGAGGAGTATTCTTCACAGATACCTTTGATGCCTCGTTGAGCTCCCATGACCGTTGATAGCCGTTCTGCTTGCACTTCTGCAATCGCCTAATCCCGCCTATTTTCTTCCATGAGGTTTTGGGGTATATTTTAGGGATTTTGTAACCTTTCTCTCCATAGGAGTTGGGTTTCCAGAGACTTAAGACTCTCTAATCAATTCTAGAGGTTGAAAGGAGCTAATCGGGTGTCTGCAGAATCGCCCGAAACTGAGCGGAACTCCGTTTTTCCGACGGCCTGCTTTCTTAATCGAATTCTAAGGACCAAAAGGAGTCATTTGAGTGTCATCAGATTTTTGAAAATCTAGACAGAAAGATTTCTACAGGCACTACTATCCTAAGAAGTCAGGCTTTTATATTTTTAACCTATACGGAAGGCTTCTACTGAGGTTTCTCTTGTGAAATCCTTGCTAAGGGAAAAGTGGGATGTTACAGAAAATCTACCTCTAAAACTGAAGAGGGAGTTTGCTTTCAGCTGGGAGAAATTGGCTCATTTTTGGCTTAAAATTTTCATGTAATGATGTGCTATCATGTTGTCTTTATGCCCTGACCAATGCATGTCCATTGTTTGGCAAAATGAGTAAGAAATCATATGATGGTGGGGGTGGCATGGCTGCAGCCGCAGCATGCTCAGCCTAAGGGGAGATTTTTGGGAAAATTTTTATTAAAATATGTTAAAGGAAAATAGGTGCATTCATGCTATTTTTTGAATAAGCCAATGCATGTCCATGGCTTGCCAAAGTCAACCAAAAATGCAATGAGGGTCTTAGGGCTACGGCTGCAGATTTTTCCCCCCTTAGCCGTGCAAGATAGCGAGAAATATCTCTCCAAAATTGTACGTGTTTGGTCGTGTTTGATCGTTAACTGTCCGGTTACGCGCGTGTTCGCGCGTGCGAAAAATTAACGATCGATCTAAAAATTATCTAAACATAATTTAACACCAATCAAACACTAAAAATAAGAATTTGGGAGTTATCTAGGATATTCTAAATTTTCCTCGGTAAAAAGTGTATTTTTACGGGTACTGCCGGTACGCACTTAAATTTCCGGTAACGACCGAAAATTAGTACAGAAAATCACTTAAAAATAAAATCACATTCTTCAAAAAATTCTAATGAGGAATTTAATTTTTATCTAAGGCACTCGTATAACACCCTAGCTAACTGCATACCCTCGAGTAGTACGCAATGCTCACTAGGTTGTTGCTCGTTTGGTGGGATTACTTATAGTCCTTTATTATCTTTCAAAAATACCAGATTACGGAAAATAGGGACCATTTTAAAACTTTTCTACTTGGTACTTTATTTGCAAAGTATAAGCCGCGTGTGAATCAAAACGTATAATACAAACGATAGAGCTTGAGCTTAAGAGTAATAGTCATTCCTGGCATAAATAGTTACATAACTAAGTAGCTGGTCCATCACAAATATTTACATCATCAGTAGAGTAATATAATAAGTTACATACAAGTGTCATATACATACATCAAAATACATGTCTAAATACATATCAAAATATCCATCCTGAAACACCCTAGCTAACTGTTTACCCATACGTAGTAAACAATGCTCACTAGGTTGTTTTCTGCTTTGGTGGGGTTACTTCTAGCCCCTACTTTTAGTTTGGCAAATATTTCTTATTCGAAAATATGGACCATTTTGAAAATCGTTCGTGTGCATTATCATTTTATAAAATAGGAGCCGTGCGTGATTAAGATAGCATATAAAGATACAAGCGATAGTTAATTACATAATAGTAGTACTGGAGATCTTACTAGAGAAGTATATAAAAATACAAGTATTCGGTCCATAACAATACATAATTACACCATCAGGTATACAAGTAATAGTACATTTTCATATGACTAAGGGAACATCTAATCCCTTGAGCTAATCCAACACATAAAGCAGCAATTGTTGTCCTTTGAGTCCTCAGAATCTTCCGGCGTCCACAACTTGGTCTGTCTTCCGATACCTGCTCCGTCTCGGTGTACACGTCATGCTACCTGGAGTCATAAGGCAGTGGGGGTGAGAACGGTAGGTTCTCAGTGGAAAACTGTAGCTCTACGCTCTCGGGTTTCATTCAGTTATACTCCAGGCCGCTCAGGTGTTTCTAAGTGAACATGTATACTAACATTCCTACTGGTTATTATCTGGCCTAAGGTCCTGAACAACTTTATCTACGTTACTAGGTGATAGGGGAACTACTCTTGCTTACTAAGTTCTCGTGCTTGTTACTTTCCTTCGCTTACTTACATAGCCGTCTCAAGCGTTCTCTTGACGGTACTTACCTTATATTTACTTATCTTCTTACTTAATTACTTATCTTCTTACTTATTCATACTTCCATACATACATTTTCACATACCTTACATACATACATAAATTCAAGCATACATCACATACTATATTTCTTTCTTTCTTTCTTTTATACTTTACTCTTGCTTTCATGCTTTCATGGGGGGGTTTTGTTTGATGAATTTAAAAGAGAATAAAACGAGAGTAAAACACAATGATAAAAGCAATATCCTGCATATGGCATTTCTAGATCAAGGATTAATTCTCATCGGTTCCTGATTAATTATCCATGGAAGGAGATGTTGTTATTAGTTGAAATCTCTAACTAATATGCAATTCACTTAAGAAACTACGATCGTCAATCCCTTAAGCATTCATTAATACAGGTATTAAAACCAAGATCTCAACATTAAAACCCATATTAATTAAGCACCAATTGCACAACCTAATAAAATCGGATTAGTTCTCCAAAAGTTCCTTAGATTCATTAACTTAGATTTAGCCTTAACTAATAAAATGCAATTGCTATATCATTAGTTAGGGTGGAACGAGACATGAATAATCTTTAAGCGCAAGACCTCCAATTAACCCTAATTTCGAGTTACCGCATGCAAGATATTAAGAAACTACTCCTCCATGATTGGAGAATAAAAACTCATAATAAATAAAGAGAATGAATGAGTAAATAAAGAGAAGGAATGAGTAAATGACAATGAAAGATTGGAACAATAGAACCTGGATTAAATTCGGCAGAGCTTCGCTATAATTCTTGAAAGAAAAAGGCTTCTACAAAGCACTTTACTAACATAAACCTAAGTGCTTGAAATAAAGTGTAAAAAGTGAAGAAATATGAAAGAGAAAAGAAGAGTTTTCGGCCTAGGAGAACTAGGGTGAATGGTGGAAGGATGATGCAAAATGAATGCCTTCCTATTTATAGGCCAAGGTTCGACAGGACCGCTCAGCAGTTTAGTACCATCGCTGAGCGGTTTGAGGCTTATCGCTGAGCGCTGAGGATCTATCACTGAGTGGCTGAGTCAATTTAGGTGGCTTACGCGGCTTCATTAGATGCTCCGGTAAGCTTTTGCAGGGCGGCGTTGAAATCTGAGCTGGCTCCAGGCTGGCGCATTAAATGCGCCAGTGCAAGTTGGTACTTTCGTTCATCGGCTTGGGGTTCATCGCTGAGCGATTTGTTCAGTATCGCTGAGCGATTCCTTCAGCTTCGCTGAGTGCTTTCATTCACCGCTGAGCGTTTGTTGCTTATGCGCTGAGCGATGTTGCTTTCTGATTTTCCTCTTTTTGTCCTTTTCCAAAGCTCCTCTTCTTATCTTTAATGATCCTCCTTGAACATTTATTTATTGCAATTCAAAATAGAAAACTCCAAAAGAGATAAGAAGTGAGCCAGAAACCTCTTCTTTTGGTCCTCTGTGGTCAAGAGCTTTGAAATGTTAAGGGGGTCCAGACCATGACCAACATTCTTGGTCCTTGCTCTTTTGGAGCTTGAAGCTGATTCTGAAGCCGCCATTGAAGCACAAGGAAAGGTTTTCGGTATTGTGATGGGAGAAGAAATGGCTTCGGTTTTGAGAGAAATAAAAGGAAAGAGATGCCAAGCTTGGTGTGAAATGGTGACGGAGGCAAGAATAATGAAGTATTTGGAAGCCAACAAGCCAACACACACGATTTTGGTGAGGATTTGTGGAAAGAAAAGAGAACAATAGAGAAGAAGAAGTGTTCTTCGAAGAGGAGAAGAGAGCTAATCGATTACCAAAATGGCCAAAAAGAGAATAAAACTTAATATAACCAGCCAGTAATCGATTAACCAACTCCCATAATCGATTAACAAGAGGAAATTTTAGCCTTGTAATCGATTACCTTTCTTTGTAATCGATTACAGAAAGAAAAAAATATTAGAGAGTAATCGATTACTTCGATTTGCTAATCGATTAACACCCCAATGTAATCGATTACTAGCATGTGTAATCGATTACACCAAGCAGTTTTGATAAATTTGAAAAAAGAAACTGCCTGTAATCGATTACCACGGGTATGTAATCGATTACAAGCCCAAAAATTTCGAAAAATTTTAAATTTTGAACTCTTGAAGCATATACAATCATCATATAGCATATTTTCACTTCCAAGACTATGCAAGTAATCCAATCACACATATACAGACGATAATGGATGATTTTATGAAATATCAATCTCGTCCAGAATTCCCAACTCTCGTCTGATTTTGTAAAAAGATTCTTTTGCTAACGGTTTTGTCAAAATGTCAGCAAGTTGATCATGTGTTGCTACAAAATTCAGTTCTACTTCTTTTTTCAACACATGATCTCTTAGAAAGTGATGTCTTATGTCTATGTGTTTTGTCCTAGAATGCATTACAGGATTCTTGGTTAAATTGATAGCACTCGTGTTATCACAATTAATAGGAATGCAGCCCAGGTCTAGACCGAAGTCTTTTAACTGTTGCTTAAGCCACAAGACTTGTGCGCAACAACTGCCGGCCGCAATGTATTCAGCCTCAGCAGTGCTTAAAGCAACACAAGCTTGTTTCTTGCAAGACCAAGAGACAAGAGCATTTCCTAAAATGTGACATGTACCACTAGTGCTTTTGCGTTCGGTTTTACAACCCGCAAAATCAGAATCAGAATAACCAATTAGCCTGCATGTGCTTCCTCTAGGAAACCACAATCCGACATTGACAGTACCTTTCAAATACTTTAAGATTCTTTTTACAGCACTTAAGTGGGATTCTTTCGGAGATGATTGAAAACGAGCACACAAGCAAACACTAAACATAATATCAGGTCGACTTGCAGTTAAATAAAGTAAGGATCCGATCATACCTCGATATTGTGTTTCATCAATGGGCTTTCCAGATTCATCTTGGTCAATATAAGTGCTTGATCCCATTGGTGTTGCTATTGCTTTGCAATCATCCATTTTATATTTTTGCAAGAGTTCTTTGCAAAATTTTGATTGGTTGATGAATGTTCCATTCTTAGTTTGCTTAATTTGCAAACCAAGAAAGAAATTCAATTTACCCATCATGGACATTTCAAATTCTCCTTGCATGAGATTTGAAAATTCCTTGCATAAAGTTTCATCAGTTGACCCAAATATGATATCATCAACATAGATTTGAACTAGTAAAGTATGACTTTTGGATCTTTTTATAAAAAGAGTTGTGTCAACTTTACCCTTTTCAAATCCTTTTTCACACAAGAATGTGCTTAGTCGATCATACCATGCTCTAGGAGCCTGCTTGAGTCCATAAAGTGCCTTCTTAAGTTTATATACATGAGAAGGTTTTTTAAAGTCTTCAAACCCAGGAGGTTGTCGAACAAAAACTTCCTCTTGTATATAACCATTCAAGAATGCACTTTTGACATCCATTTGGTATAATTGAAAATTTAATGAACAAGCATATGCCAATAGTAAACGGATTGCTTCTAACCTGGCAACTGGAGCATAGGTCTCGTCATAATCAATTCCTTCCTCCTGATTGTATCCTTGTGCCACCAATCTTGCCTTGTTTCGTACAATGATGCCATTTTCATCTAATTTGTTCCTGAACACCCACTTTGTACCGATGATTTGTTTGTCTTCGGGGGCAGGTACAAGTTCCCATACTTCATTGCGAGTGAACTGATTAAGTTCATCTTGCATGGCAAGTATCCAGTGTTCATCTTTTAGTGCATCATGTACTTTGGAAGGCTCGATTTGTGACACAAATGCCATGTGCAGGCAAGCATCGTTGAGTTTTAATCGTGTTGTTACCCCTCTTGATATATCCCCAATGATTTTGTCAATTGGGTGATCTTTGTGTGTTTTCCACTCCTTGGGTAGATCCTCCTGAACTGGCTCTTCTGCTTGATCTTTTTCAAGATTGTTTTCTCCTTGAATTTGATCAGAGTTTCTTGGTATAGTACCTTCACTTTCATCATCATCAAAAGAAACAACTTTTTCCTCCTTGGAGGGGTTAGTTTCATCAAAAGAAACATGAATAGATTCTTCAATTGTTTGAGTTCTTTTATTGAAGATGCGAAAGGCTTTACTCGAAAGTGAGTAACCAAGAAATATACCTTCATCCGCTTTTGCATCAAATTTTCCAAGGTTTTCTTTGCCATTATTCAGAACAAAACATTTTGTGCCAAAGATGTGAAAATGTGCAATATTTGGCTTTCTACCCTTGAACAACTCATATGGAGTTTTCTTTAGGAAAGGTCTAATTAGAACTCTATTAGAAACGTAGCAAGCCGTGCTAATTGCATCTGCCCAAAAGTACTTAGGCAAATTTGTTTCATTAAGCATGGTTCTTGCTAGTTCCTCAAGAGATCTATTTTTCCTTTCCACAACACCATTTTGTTGAGGTGTTCTAGGAGCGGAAAAGTTATGAGAGATTCCATGTTCACCACAAAACTCTTCAAATGATGCATTTTCAAACTCACCACCATGATCACTTCTAATTGATGCAATTTTCAAAGACTTTTCATTTTCAACATTTTTTGCAAATCTTTTAAATGCATCAAAAGCATGATTCTTGTGTGATAAAAATAAAGTCCATGTAAACCTAGAGTAGTCATCAACAATTACCAACCCATAATAGTTTCCTCCAAAACTCTTTGTCCTTGATGGACCAAACAAGTCCATATGGAGTAACTGAAGAGGTCTAGTAGTTGAGACAACATTCTTAGGTTTAAAAGAGACTTTAGTTTGCTTTCCTTTTTGACATGCATCACACAATCTATCCTTAACAAATTTGATCTTTGGTAAACCAATAACTAGATCATGCTTGACAAGTTTATTTAAGTGATCCATGTGAATATGTGCTAAACGCTTATGCCATAGCCAACAATCATCATTGCTTTTTACCATTAGACATGTATTTGTAGATGATATATCTTCTAGTGAAATCATGAAAACCTTGTTAACTTTGTATCCAGAGAATTTTACTTCTTGGGTTTTCTTGTCTTTCACTACACATACATCATCCTCAAATCCAACTATGAGACCTTTGTCACATAGTTGGCTAATGCTAAGCAAATTATGACCTAGGCCTTCAACATATAGCACATTTTCAATGGTAGTTTGAGGAGGCGTACCTATTCTTCCAATGCCAATAATTCTTCCTCGTTCATTGTTGCCATAGGTTACGAATCCTTTGTTTCTTGGCATAAGAAATGAAAACTTTGATTTGTCTCCCGTCATGTGTGAGGAACAGCCACTATCAAGATACCATAAGTCACTTGCCGTCCTCATACACATCTGCAAAACAATTTAAAAATGAGAATAAGGTACCCAATGTGCTTTGGGTCCTTGCTTGTTAGAACCTTTCTTAACCCACTTGTTTAGACCATTTGGAACACCATACTTTTTAATATAACATGAATTGTTGGTGTGTCCCTCTAAACAACAATAACTACATATATACTTTCTTTTAGGAATCAAATGAATTTTCCTTGATATATTCCTATTCGAAACATGGTAGTTATTAGGTCTAGAAATAGGCTTTGAAATAGGCACTTTATAATTGCTATATCTTACTTTACTATCACCATTAGATTTAGGTTTTGATTGTAAAACATTTTTCTTTGCATGCAGATTTGGTTGTGGATTACTAGCTTTTACAAACAAGGTTTTCTTTACTTCATTTTTACCTTTTTGTGGAGTATAGCCTAATCCACTTCTATCCTTAGAATCTCGTTGCATGCTTAATATATCATCTAATCCATGCTTACCTTTTTCAAACTTGCATACAATCTCTTGTAAATTATCAATTTTAGTTTCTAAGCATATGCATTTTTTACAAGCCTCTTGACTTTCTATCATAGATTTAATCAAATGTACTTCTTCCTTTTTAGCATAGATTTTGGAAAAATTTAAACAAATTTCATGTATGCATTCAAAGGCTACTTGTAAATCTTCATAGGAGAGTTTTTCAGAACTGACCTCATCATTTTCATTGTCGGAGTCATGAGTTGCCATCAATGCAATTTGAGCTTCTTCATCCTCAGATTCTGATGAAGAACTGATTTCATTGTCTTCCCATGCCACATATGCTTTCTTGCCCTTCTTGTGTTTGTTGTCCACTTTGTCTCTAAAGCCATTTTTCTTCCTTTGGATGTTTGGACAATCTGACTTCATATGTCCGGGCTTTCCGCACTCAAAGCATGTAAAGATTTGAGAAGAGGATGAATCATTCTTCTTTATGAATCTTTTGTTTTGGCCAAAACGCATGCCTTTCTTTTTAAAGAATTTTCCAAGATTCTTGACCAAGAGATTCATGTTTTCATCATCATCATCTTCAGAATCAGAATCAATTTTTGCCTTTAAGGAGATTGACCTGTGTTTCTTCTCATGTTGCTCATGTTGATCAAGGCGACTCAGTTCCAATTCATGCTCTTGCAACTTACCAAATAGTGTTGCTAGAGTCATCTTGGATAGGCTTTTCTTTTCTGAAATTGCCGTCACTTTTGGTTGCCATATTCTCGTCAATGATCGTAGCACCTTTAGATTTAAATCTGCACTAGAATAAACTTTGCCAAGAGCAGATAAATGGTTAATCAAATGAGTAAACCTTTTTTGCATGTCAAGGATCTTTTCTCCAGGAAGCATTCTAAACATCTCATATTCTTGAGATAGAGTGTTTAGTTTTGATCTCTTAACTTCATCGGTACCCTCATGAGTGGCTTCTAGGGTATCCCAAATCTCTTTGGCTGATTTGCATGAAGAGACTCTAAAGAATTCATCCATACCTAGGGCAGAGGTTAGGTAATTCATGGCTTTAAGATCATATTGGACTTTCTTTTTCTCTTCATCATTCCAAGCACTCATGGGTTTTGGTACACTCTCATTTTCATTTGTGATCATAGGCACGAATGGACCTTCTTCTATGGTTTTCCATACTTCAAGATCCTGTGCTTTGATGAAGATCATCATCTTGATTTTCCAGAAATCGTAATGATCTCCATTAAAACAAGGAGGCCTATTTACATTCAACCCTTCACTCAACATAGGTCTTGAGGATGCCATCTATGGATCTTTTAGGAGTAACTTTCCTAAACTTGCGCTCTGATGCCAATTGTAAGTATAGATAGCAACCTAAGAGGGGGGTGAATTAGGTTTCTCTTATTTTTCTCGGATTTTTGTTTCTTTGAAAATGTGAAACCCTAATCCCCAAATTAAGAACAAGACCCAGCAATTACCGAATAGATAATGATGTTAAATGCAGCGGAAATTGTAAATTGCTGAATGTAAAAGTGTAGGGATAAGAAAGATCACACCAGAGAATTTATCCTGGTTCACCTTCAACCACCGAAGGCTACGTCCAGTCCCCTGTTCTGATTCAGGGATTTTTCCACTATGTAAACTTGTGTTGTGTACAACCTCACCCCGAGGCACTTACACCGACAACTACAAGAGAACAACCCGTTCCCCTGGTTACACAATGCCCTCACCGAACACTACGGTGATAATCAGAATCCACACCGAACACTACGGTGTTTACAAAACCACACCGAACACTACGGTGCCACAATTGATTCACAATTGTTGAAGAAGTAATACAATGGCTTTACCAATCCTAAATTCAGGGTTGGAAGTTTTCCTGAATAGAAAGCACAAATGATATAACAGTTAAGGCTCAAAGGGCTTTCTTAAGATTTGGATTGAAACACCATTGAAATTTGATCAGAACTTTGTGAATATGAAAGTGAGAATTGAGTTCTGGAGTTCTGTTTTTGTTCTGCATGAGTTCCAACCTTATATAGGCAGAGGTGCCTGTTCATGAACCATTGCCAATGCATACAGATGCAAAACAACGCATTGTTTCATGAAAAAACACACCCATTCGAACATGTAATCGATTAACCAAGTGTGGTAATCGATTACACACATAGAAACTGCCAATTTTCAAATTCTTTGAAGTGGTAATCGATTAGCACGGTTTGGTAATCGATTACACTCATAAAATTTGAGTTATTTTCAAACTTTCGTGTTGGTAATCGATTACCCTAAGTGTGTAATCGATTACACACATGAAAACCACTTATTTTCAAAATTCTCGAGTTGGTAATCGATTACAGCAAGTTGGTAATCGATTACTCATGCAGAAAATATTATATTTTCACATTTTTGATGCTGGTAATCGATTACTGAAACCCTGTAATCGATTACTGAACTCTGGTAATCAATTACTGAAATCCAGTAATCTATTACTGACACAGCAAAGTGTTTTCCAAGTGTTGCAAACCCTATAGAAGTGTTGCTAAATGATTTTAGGGTTTTAGCAAAAGTGTTAAACTTGTTAGAATGAAAACCTTATGAGCCATTAACCATGATATCAATAACAAGTGCTAACTATTAAACTCTAAGGTAAAAACACTTGAACCTTCAATATGATGATCGGTTGATCGTTGCAATTCATCGGTTGTGTCTTTGCCTTTTTCTTGCTTTCTAGCAGTCTTCGGATCCTTAAGCTCAATTTTATCGTACGGGTAGACCTTGGTAATCACATAGGGACCATCCCATCGAGATCTAAGCTTCCCAGGCATGAGTTTGAGCCTAGAGTTATAAAGTAGCACCAATTGTCCTTCTTGAAAAGATTTGCGTAGAATGTGCTTATCATGGAACAACTTGATTTTTTCCTTGTATAGCCGGGAATTCTCATAAGCATCTAACCGGAGTTCTTCCAATTGTTGGAGTTGTAATTTTCGGTGGCTCCCAGCTTGCTCTAAATCCATGTTGCATTGTTTTACAGCCCAATATGCTCGGTGCTCCAATTCTACTGGCAAGTGGCAAGGCTTGCCAAATACCAGTCGAAATGGACTCATCCCAATGGGAGTCTTGTATGCGGTCCTATATGCCGAAAGAGCATCCTCCAAACGCAACGACCAGTCCTTCCTGTTTGGCTTGACCATTTTCTCCAGGATCCCCTTAATTTCCCGGTTAGACACTTCGACTTGCCCGTTAGTTTGGGCATGGTAAGGAGTGGATACCCTATGAACAACCCCGTATTTACGGAGCAAAGCTTCCATGCGCCAGTTGCAAAAATGTGTTCCCTGGTCAGTAACAATTGCTCTCGGCATTCCAAACCTGCAAAAGATATTAGACCGGACAAAAGACACAACTATGGCAGCATCGTTAGTCTGAGTGGCAATTGCTTCTATCCATTTAGATACATAATCTACAGCCAAAAGGATATAAGTATAACCGTGAGAGACAGGAAACGGCCCCATACATCAAAAATTTCACAAAATAACAATGGTTGTTGGGGCATTTCATTCCTCCAAGTAATGTTACCTATTCTTTGACATCGTTCACATGATTTACAGAATTCATAGGCATCTTTAAATAATGAAGGCCAATAAAATCCTGAATCTAAAACCTTTCTGGCTGTGCGTTGTGGTCCAAAGTGGCCACCACTTGCAAAAGTATGACAAAACTTGAGAATGGACTCAAACTCAGAGCTTGGAACACATCGTCTAATTACTTAGTCGCTGCCAATTTTCCAAAGATAAAGATCCTCCCATATATAATACTTAGCATCGCTCTTTAGCTTTGCTAATTGAGTTTTTGAAAAATGTGGGGGCCCTTTATGGGAAACCAAGTAATTTATGATATCTGCATACCATGGTCTTTCAGATATCATTAATAAGGATTCATCAGGAAAGTCATCCCAGAGTGGAAATGGATCGGGTGAGATGTGCGTTAGGCGACTTAGATGGTCTGCTACTAGATTTTCTGCCCCACTTTTATCTTTAATTTCTAAATCAAATTCTTGGAGCAGTAGCATCCATCTAATAAGCCTTGGTTTTGTAACTCAGGATAGCAACCTAAGAGGGGGTGAATTAGGTTTCTCTTATTTTTCTCGAATTTTTGTTTCTTTGAAAATGTGGAACCCTAATCCCCAAATTGAGAACAAGACCCAGCAATTCATCAAATATTTGATAATGTTAAATGCAGCGGAAATTGTAAATTGCTGAATGTAAAAGTGTAGGGATAAGAAAGATCACACCAGAGATTTATCCTGGTTCACCTTCAACCACCGAAGGCTACGTCCAGCCCCCTGTTCTGATTCAGGGATTTTTCCACTATGTAAACTTGTGTTGTGTACAACCTTACCCCGAGGCACTTACACCGACAACTACAAGAGAACAACCCGTTCCCCTGGTTACACAATGCCCTCACCGAACACTACGGTGATAATCAGAAACACACCGAACACCACGGTGTTTACAAAACCACACCGAACACTACGGTGCCACAATTGATTCACAATTGTTGAAGAAGTAATACAATGGCTTTGCCAATCCTAAATTCAGGGTTGGAAGTTTTCCTGAATAGAAAGCACAAATGATATAACAGTTAAGGCTCAAAGGGCTTTCTTTAAGTTTAGGATTGAAACACCATTGAAAATTGATCAGAACTTTGTAAATATGAAAGTGATAATTGAGTTCTGGAGTGGTGTATGAGTTTGCACGAGTTTGGCACTTATATAGGCATAGGTGCCTCTTCATGAACCATTGCCATGGCTTCCAAATGCCAAACAACACATTGTTTCATGAAAAAACACATCAGTTCGTGCATGTAATCGATTAACCAAGTGTGGTAATCGATTACACTCATAACCGTTACCAATTTTCAAAATTCAAATGATGGTAATCGATTACCAAGAGTGTGTAATCGATTACACATGCAACAATTACCAATTTTGAAAGTTCATAAGGTGGTAATCGATTAACACGAATGGGTAATCGATTACACCTATGAAAAATGTCATAATTTCGAATTTCTTATGATGGTAATCGATTACCATAAGTGTGTAATCGATTACACACATAAAAAATGACATATTTTCAAATTTGTGATGATGGTAATCGATTACATTAAGTGAGTAATCGATTACTCATGTAAAAATGATTTCCAAGTGTTGCAAACCCTAGAAAAGTGTTGCTATATGAGTTTAGGGTTTTAGCAAAAGTGTTAGACTTGTTAGAATGAAAACCTTATGAGCCATTAACCATGATATCAATAACAAGTGCTAACTATTAAACTCTAAGGTAAAAACACTTGAACCTTCAATATGATGATCGGTTGATCGTTGCAATTCATCGGTTGTGTCTTTGCCTTTTTCTTGCTTTTTGTTGATGTTCTTGTCTTCATCAAAACCAAGCCATCAATGGTCAGAGAAAGAATCTTCTTCACATTCTCCCCCTTTTTGATGATGACAAAACCATCTTTGAAAGTTGAAGTTCTTTGTCTTAGTGCTCCCCCTGTGTTTTGGACTAACTGGCCTTTCTTGGTTTCTCAGCATTTGCTCCCCCTGTTTAAATCAAACCAAGCAATACCAAACAAGATCTTTCTCCCCCTTTTTGACATCATCAAAAAGAAGAAAAAGGACCACAAATAGAATATCCAAAACAGTGGTATAGGGAACAACAGTGTATATAAAACAAGACATGTGTTTCTAGATGATATGTCTTTTAAAGATATCATGAAAACCTTATTAAGCCTGAAAACTTAACTTCTTTGGTTTTCTTATCCTTAACCACACAAATATCATCTTCAGATTTGACTATAAAGCCCTTTGTCACATAATTGATTAATAGTAAGCAAGCTTTGACCTTGGCCTTCAACATATAACACATTCTCAATAATAGTTTGAGGAGGCGTACCTATTCTTCCAATGCCAATGATTTTGCCTCTCTCATTGTTATGTATGTCACATCTTTTCCTTCGTTCCTTGGAGTCAAGAAAAACTTTGTTTTGTCACCAGTCATGTGTGAGGAACAGCCGCTATCAATATGCCATAAGTCACTTGTTGTCCTCATTCATACCTACAAAACAAATTAGAAGTGGGGGTAGGGTACCCAATGTGCTTTGGGTCCTTGTTGGTTAGATCCTTTCACAACCCACTTGAGTTGTCCACTTGGAACACCATGCCTTTTAATATAACATGAACTTGAGGGGTGTCCTTCCAAGCAACAATAATTACATATGTTCCTTCTTTTAGGAATCAAGTAATTATTTCTTTGTACATACCTTTTAGAACTAGAAGCATAGTAATTATTTGGCTTAAGATAAAACTTTGATGTAGGCACATAATAATTACTTTTTCTTGACATATGATGATTTCCAATATCATGGTGTTTAGGTGTAGATTGTGATGAGTTCCTTTTCACATGCATATTGGGTTGTGGATTACTAGTTTTTACAAAAAGTGCTTTCTTAACAACTTTTTGATTCTTTTGAGGAGTACAACCTAATCCACTTTTATCCTTAGTATCCCTTTGCATGCTTAAGATATCATCTAATCCATGCTTACCCTTTTCAAACTTGCATACTACTTGTAGTAAATTTTCTACTTTAGATTCCAAAGAAACACACTTAGTGCAAGCAACTTGATTATCTATCATAGATCTAATCAAGTTTAATTCTTCCTTTTTAGCATATAATTTTGAAAAATTTAAACATATTTCATGCAAGCATTCAAAAGCAGTTTGTAAATCTTCATAAGAAAGTTTATCAATACTAACCTCTTCATCATTGTCAGAGTTGTGTGTAGCCATAAACGCTATATGTGCTTTTTCATCTTCAGATTCTGATGAAGAACTGATATCATTATCTTCCCGTGCCACATATGCTTTCTTGCCCTTTTTGTTCTTATTGTCCAATCTAACTTTGAGGCCGTTCTTCTTTCTTCGAATATTTGGACAATCGGACTTGATGTGACCTGGTTTCCCACATTCAAAGCATGTGAATTTTTGTGGAGAAGATGAGTCATTTTTCTTTATGAATCTCTTAGATTGACAAATCCGTATTCCCTTTTTCTTGAAAAACTTTCCTAGATTTTTAAACAAGAGATTCATATTGTCACCTTCATCTTCCTCTAAATCTGCATCATAATCATCTTTGTCAAAATCAATTTTGGCTTTTAAAGAAATTGACCTGTGATTCTTCTCATGTTGCTCATGTTGATCAAGACGATTCAACTCCAATTCATGTTCTTGCAGTTTGCCAAATAGAGTTGCCAGAGTCATCTTGGATAGGCTCTTCTTTTCTGAGATCGCCGTCACCTTTGGTTGCCATATCCTGGTTAATGATCTTAGCACTTTCAGGTTCAAATCTGCACATGAATAACTTTTGCCAAGAGCAGACTGATGATTAATAAGATGAGTAAATCGTTTTTGCATATCGAGAATCCTTTCTCTTGGAAGCATCCTAAACATCTCATATTCTTGAGATAGAGTGTTTAGTTTTGATCTCTTGACTTCATTGGTACCCTCATGAGTGGCTTGTAAGGTATCCCAAATTTCTTTGGCTGATTTGCATGAAGAGACTCTAAAAAATTCATCCATACCTAGGGCAGAGGTTAGGTAATTCATGGCTTTGAGATCATATTGGACTTTCTTTTTCTCTTCGTTATTCCAAGCACTCATGGGTTTAGGTTCACTTCCATTTTCATTTGTGATCATAGGCACGAATGGACCTTCTTCTATGGTTTTCCATACTTCAAGATCCGGTGCTTTGATGAAGATCATCATCTTGATTTTTCAGAAATCATAATGATCTCCATTAAAACAAGGAGGCCTATTTACATTCAACCCTTCACTCAATATTGGTCTTGAGGATGCCATCTTATGGATCTTTAGGAGTAACTTTCCTAAACTTGCGCTCTGATACCAATTGTAACTCAAGATAGCAACCTAAGAGGGGGTGAATTAGGTTTCTCTTATTTTTCTCGGATTTTTGTTTCTTTGAAAATGTGGAACCCTAATCCCCAAATTGAGAACAAGACCCAGCAATTAATCAAATAATTGATAATGTTAAATGCAACGAAAATTGTAAATTGCTGAATGTAAAAGTGTAGGGATAAGAAAGATCACATCAGAGATTTATCTTGGCTCACCTTCAACCACCGAAGGCTACGTCCTGTCCCCTGTTCTGATTCAGGGATTTTTCCGCTATGTAAACTTGTGTTGTGTACAACCTCACCCCGAGGCACTTACACCGACAACTACAAGAGAACAACCCGTTCCCCTGGTTACACAATGCCTTCACCAAACACTACGGTGATAATCAGAAACACACCGAACACCATGATGTTTACAAAACCACACCGAACACTACGGTGCCACAATTGATTCACAATTGTTAAAGAAGTAATACAATGGCTTTGCCAATCCTAAATTCAGGGTTGGAAGTTTTCCTGAATAGAAAGCACAAATGATATAACAGTTAAGGCTCAAAGGGCTTTCTTTAAGTTTAGGATTGAAACAC
>QANU01020478.1:1279-36311 GCA_003254905.1 Nissolia schottii
CCCCCACAAATAATTAAGCACAATTAGTTACATTAGATTTTCAAACATTGGTCTGGACCACATGCCATATTTTGGGAGCGTAGTCGAAAAGCCTCGTCCTTTCTTTGCAATATTTACAAATGAAACTCATTGAAAACTTCCCAAACTGTTGATGATCCCGACAAGAGGCGCGGTACACTGATGGAGTGTGTGGTACCGTGTAATAAGTGGCTGACAGCTAGAAGTTCTATGCAACCAAGCAAAAATAAGTTTTATTTTAAAGGAGTCAATGCTTTTATTAAAAAAAAGTTTCATCGTGAGGCGATCGATGATACAACACACCAACTTACATAGTCACGGAAACATCTCCGCTTGATTTAAGAAAAACCTAATAATTTTTTTTTTTAAGAAAACCCAGGAAAATAAAACTCAAGGTTAAAAAAATATCTTTCCCAAGCTAAATTAAGACACACCCATACTAACTGCACAATACAAGTAATAAATTAAAATAAATTATCATCACCACACAATAAGTTCTTCCTCCCATAAACGATTATTGGTTAGATGGGTCACCTTTTGCAAACAAAAAAATATTCACTAAGAATCCCTATTTTGTGTAACTCGTCTCATGCATTTCCTCTCACCGTTTGGTCTCCCCTCTACTACCAGTTTGGTTCCTTCTCATCTAGTGTTCATTTTGGTTTTCAACCTGAGATCTGTCTGAATTAAACTAATAATAAAGGACAAATCAAAGGATAGTGATGAAGGCGACGATGATGATATGAGGTTAGAAGAAAGATCATTTCCTTTACTCTTTTTCTTTTGATTACTTTTGAAATTGAGTTTGACATTGAATCCCCTGAGAAGAAGATTTGCAATAATGGAAATATGACGGTGGCGAATTTGACAGTGCTAGCTCCTCTAGCCAAGCATTGAATAACACACACGTCACTTATTATTTTGTTATCTTCCTTTAGGTTATTGTTAAGTTTTTAGATTTATTTAGTTTATGTCTTTTAGTCCTTTGGTTATTCTTTTATGCCATATACTTTAGTCTATTTGCTTTATATCTCTCGTTCCAAAAGTCATGTAAATGTGCTGCTAGAATATATTTAGGGCAACCCCACTTTTTCTTCATTAGTCCTTGGGACATCTACGTATTTATTTTCGTTCAGATTAATGAAGGAATGTATTACCTTTGGAAAATAAAATCCTTACTAATATTATTCTTATATAAAATTTAAAATTTTTATTTTCAATGCAATTATTATTCTTTTTATATCAACCATACTAATAAATACTTTAGTGCAACTAGAGTTTACAAATGGAAGAAAAAAATAATTACACCTAAATATTATAAATAGACACATATTTTAAAATTCTAAAACTTTTAAATTGAACAAATAAAAAAAAGTATAGAGTATAATTGAATAATTATATTAAAGCACATAAAAACTCAAATAAATATAATAAGGGAAATGCTAACAAGCTTTTGGGGCAATTATTAAGAAAGTAAATATAATAAATTTTTTTAAAAATTAAAATTTGTATCTTTTTAATAATATTTAAAGCATTAAAAACTTTAAAACTTATAGCAAAACTCATATAATAAATTACATAATATATAATTATTGGAATATAATATAACATCATCACACATGGCTATGTGGTAAGCAAGACCTATTTGATTCTACGTGCGCTGGTTTTGTTTTTATTAAAACCAATCGATTCGATCTAATTTTTATAACTATGTTAAATTCTATGCATTTAAGAGACCAAAGTTAGAGTTTATTATGAGTTGCAGTAGGGTTGTATACAGGTTTGGTTGGACCCACACGTGCGAGAGACTAGGTCAGGTTGGATTGAGTTTGTCTGCATTTTTAGGGGTGCATGCTAAACTCGCAACCTACTTGAGAAGGGTCAGATTAGGTGGGTGGCAAGTTACGTCATTATTATTATTATTATTATTATTATTTTAATAAAAATTTCATTTTTAATTAAAAATATATATAATCTTTTAATGCATAAAATGGACTTAGGTCCAAAAAGAAGATAAATTTAATAATAAAAAAATATATTTTTTCAATAAATATAAAATAATAATAGTAATAATATATAAGTAGGTACGTGGGTTGTGGGTCGGGTCGGGTCGCATAACTTAAAGTTGACACCCAAATCTATACTAGTGACAGATCAGTTAGATACAACTCATCAATCCAATCCAAACCAAAAGAGGTTGGGTCGACTGGTTGACCCAACTCATTGCATTACATGTACATGAAACTTAGGAGTGAATATGGGTCAGGTCAATATTTGGTTTTTTTGGGTGGGCACCCATTAGACTCACGACTTGTTTGGATCGGGTCAGGTTAGCAGACCCACCATTTTTTTATATAAATTTTTTTTTTATAAAAAAATCATTTTTATAGTGAAAATATGTTTTTTAATTAAAAATATGTATATTATATTTTAATGCATAAAATGATCTAAGCTCAAAAAAAATAAATCTAATAATAAAAATAATAAAATAAAATAACGGGTTAATCGGTCAAATTGGTTCTGACAAATTAGGCCCGACATCCGATCTAACACGAGTGACAAACCAATCCAACCCGACCCAATCCAAATGGATTCGAGTTGATGGGTCGGACCCACCCACTAAACGCCCTGATGAAACAAGCTAAATTTAACTTAAATGTTCATGAGTTGCAACCAACTCGCCCCCTCACCATAACTTAACTCCCAGCCCATGTGCGCTATGAAGATCTGGCCTAGACAACTTCTGTGCCCTTGGAACTCTTAGAACCCGGTGACCATATATAAGTTACTGCAGCAAAGCTTCAGCGGTGCACGAATTCTGACAAGATGAAGAAAGTATTTAAGCATCACATGGGCTCGTTTGTAATTTTCTCACATCAAGCACAATTAGTTTAGGGATTTCAGCATCGCATTAAGCACAATTAGCTTCGTTAGATTTTCAACCATTGATCTGGACCACATGCCATATTTTGGGAGCGTAGTCGAAAAGCCAAGTCCTTGCCTTGCAATATTTACAAATAAAACTTATTGAAAACTTCCAAAATGTTGATAATCCCGACAAGAGTGGCACGGTACATTAATGGAGTGCTGCGGTACCGTGTAGTAAGTGGCTTACCGCCACAAGCTCTATGCAACCGAGCAAAGATATGTTTTTTTGTTTTTCTTAGATTAATCAATGTTTCTATTCAAAAAAACTTGACCGAGTGGTGATGAAGCAAAAGTACAACACACCAAACTAATTAAAAAACTTTCAAGAAAACCCAAGAAAATAAAATTCAAGGTGAAAAAAAAAAGTATCTTTCCCAAATCTGATTAAGACACACTCATACTAGCTACACAACACAAGTAATAAATCAAAATAAATTATTACCACACAATAAGCACTTCCTCCGATAAACGATTTTTGGCCTAATGTATCACCTTGTGCAACCAAAATTTTTACCACTTATTTAGCCGGTCTCACTGTCGTGTGTTTTCTTTTGTCGTCGTGCACGTCCATGTAGCCTTGTGGGTCCCCATTCACTGATCTCTAAGGCTTCACTATTTGGCCCTCATTCACTATTTTCGATCTCAATCGACTCACAACTTTGCTGAGCGCCTCCTAGTGTCAGTTACTGTTTAGTCTCCCCTTCACTACCTAGTCTGGTTCCCTCCCATTTAGTCACCGTTTTGGTTTTCTACCTTTGAGATTTGTCTTAATTGAACTAATAATGAAGGATGAATCAGAAGACAATGATGAAGGGGAGGATGATGATTTGAGATTAGAAGAAAAGTCATTTTCTTTACTCTTTTTCTTCGGTCGCTTTTGAAATCGAGCCTGACATTGAAGCCCCCTAATAAGATCTGTGATAATGGAAATATGGCGGTGGTAAATTTGACGATGCAAGCTCTTCTACCTGGGCATTAGATAACACACACGTCACTTATTATTTTTTATTATTTTGTTGTCTCCTTTTAGGCTATTGTTAGATTTTAGATTTTAGATTTCTTTAGTTCGTCTTTTAGTCCTTTGGTCTTTTATGCCATATACTTTACTCTATTTGCTTTATGTTTCTCATTTAAAATTCATATAATTGTATTGATACAATATATTTAGGACAACCCCACTTTTTCTGCTTTAGTTCTTGGGACGTCTATGCATTTATTTTTGTTCAGATTAATGAATGCATACCTCACTTTAAAAAAAAAAAGAGTCTTAACTTCATTTAGTAATTTGAACAAGGTTTAGGCAAATATTTTAAGAGGATAAATAATTTCTTTCCTCAACACATGCTTAACTTCATGTAGTAATCTAAAAAGTTTAGGCAAATATTTAAGAGGATAAATAATTTCTTTCCTCAACACATGCTTTGCTTTTAAAGACAGAGAGATAATTTATTCTCTCAATAGATCCTTATAAACATCCTTATATACTAAACGAAGTGAAAATTAATTATTTTTAATGATTTTAAAACAAAATTGGTAGAATGTGAGGGCAAAGGTCCGAATGATTTTAAAACATTATTGCACTTATTTTTCATAACATTTACTCCCTTCATTTTCTTTAATATTGGTGTGATTTTATTTTTTGAGATTCATTTATAATTTAATGTATCTAAACATAAAATATATCTAAATACATTAAGTTATGAATAAATATAAAAAAATAAAAAAAAAACTAATATTAAAGAAGAGATAATATTATTTAGGAGGATGTTAATGAAGATGTGTCATTAACCTTAAATGGATTTGTAGGCACATCATTAACTTTACGAGGATTTAACATTTCTCAACGAAAACTGATTAGTACAAAGTATCTGAAAGGGTACCAAAGAAAAGTTTACATTGTGGTTCTTGATTCCTACGACACGTGCTAACTAGATAATGCAATTTCACTTTCTGTGGTTGAATCAGCGGCTAGAAATCTTCTCGCAATAAAAACGTGCTGGAAATTCCAAGGACCACATGTAACAAATTAAATCATTGAGTGAGACAGTACTTTCTCCGTTTTATTTTATCTATGAAAACCAAACAGCACACATTAAGACAAGAAAATGACATTTTGATAAATGTCTAAAATGATACGCATTTGTTCTACTTTTATATATCATTTTTTATAAATGTACTAAGAAAATAATTAACTTACACATACTTATAAAAAAAATCAAGTACTTAAGCAATACTATCTTTCAATTAATAGGAGAGATATTATAAAAAATTAAAATGTAATTAATACAATAATAAAAAGTTCATAATAAATAAGATTATAATTTAAAAAAATTAGTACTTCTTAAATATAATTAAATGATAACTTATTTTAAATAAAATTTTAGGTAAAACGTGACATCTAAGAGTGGATAAAAATAGTATAAAATGAAAAAATTATTCTTATATAAAATTTTAAATTTTTATTTTTAATATAAACACATGCACAAACTTAAACATGTTTCTAGATGTATTGAATTATTAATAAGTTAAAAAAAAGTGAAATTGACTGACATTTAATTTACTGTATCATTCTCCTCCACTGGAAGAGGATTTAACATTTTTCAACAAAAAAATCATTTGTACAAACTTATGGTTATTGATTCCTACGACACGTGCTAACTAGTTAGTGCAATTTCACTTTCTTTGATTAATTTTTTTCTACCAACTCTCTGATTGAAGAGACATGCTTTGGGAGACCTAATTGATGTGTTTAAGTATTAATTTATATATTTTAATAAAAAAATATATAAATTAATATTGAAACACATGAGTTAAATCTCTAAACATTGCTCTTAATTGAATGCGCCTAGTAAGTTTGTAAATTTGTAAGGACCACATGTAAATCCACTTGCTTCTTGTAAATTTGTAAGGACCACATGTAAACCCACTTGCTTCTTGTTCTTGACAGCCGTTAGTGTTACACCTTGTAAATCCGCCTATCTCACTTTGAATCCTACCTGTTCAAACGTGAAATCAAATATAATTGAATAAATATTTAAATTACATTAAAATTTAAATAACTCTAATGAAATACACAATATATATTCATTGGAACATAATATTACATTGTCCCATATGGCTATGTTATAAACAAGGATGGCCCTAGTAAATGGATTCGACTCTCCCTAAAGTAGTTTTTGATAATTTCGTGAATTTCTTGTCTGAACTGTCTGGTTTAATCCAATTTTCATAACTACGTATGCATTTAAGAGACAAAAGTAATAGACTTTATCATACAGATAATGTTATATGTAATCAGTTAATATGCAGAAATGATGAATGACTCCATAGAGTCGTGCACGACCCTTGTGCGAATACCATCACAGGTGAAGCAAGTTGTGTCTAGGGGTCTACAGATAATGGCAAATAATGAAAGTAAGATTTGTGGTTGGTGGAGGAGATGCTGAAAGATAAATTTGAGCGTCTATTTTTAAATTTTGAGCAGAAGAACAATACTATTGCTAAATGTAGTGTTTGAAATGAGGTGGACTGGAGTTGGAATTTAATTTGACGCAGGGAATTCTTCGATTCAGAACATGTGTTTTTTATGGGTTGCTTGGTATTAGCATTACTGAACTGTGAGGGTAAGCACAGTGTGATTTGGAGGATTCATAAGTAAGGTAATTATTCTGCTAAGCCTGTTATCTCTGCTACTTATGAGACTAAGGGGTTCAGTCATATACTTTTAGTTATGCTAGTAGTGTATGGCCTGAGATTTTATCCTTGGTCGGCTTAATACCAAGGATCGGTTGATCTGGTTGAATATTGGTAACCCTAATGATGCTAGGTGTGTCTTCTGTAAGAATCATGATGAGTCTGTGGGTCATTTGTGTTGTAGGTGTGAGTTTTCTTGGTGGGTTTGGTGCCTCTGTTTAAAATGGTGGGGGTATTTCATGAGTCTTTTCTATTAATGATGCTAAATCTTCTTACGAGTTTTGGCTTGAGGTGGATTTTAGGGGGTTTNAACGGCGATGGCGGCAGAGATTAGAGATTTAGGTTTTGTTGATTTGGGGGAAATGGGATCTGAGAGATGAAGATGAGAGGAGAGAAGGAACCCGAGGAGGAAGAAGAGGGAGAGGATGGGTCGCGGAGAGAGGCGAGGAAGGTGAGGAGCCGGACGGCGGCGAGGAAGGTGGAAGACGAATGGGAAGGGAAGGCTGTGAGTGTGCTGTGCGAGAGATGAGGATGATAGGAGATCAGAAGGAAACCGAGGAGGAGGAAGAGGGAGAGGATGGGTCGCGGACGGCGGCGAGGAAGGGGAGGAGGCGGACGGCGGTGAGGAAGGTGAGGAGGTGGACGGGAAGGGAAGGCGGTGAGGGGGCGTGGCGTGCGTGAAGTGAAGTGAATTAAATAGAAATAAGATAGGAAAGGAAGAGGAAAGGAGTAGGTAAATAATAATAATAATAATAATAATATATGTGGCGGGTAAGCGGGTAGGCGGGTCGGGTCGGATTCAAGAATTTGAATCCGAGACTCGACCCGTCTCAGTGAACGGATTTGGCGGGTTTGACCCGCCGACCCGCCGAACCCGACCCGCGCAGGTCGGATTGGGTCGGATTTGGCGGATCGGCGGGTTGGGTACGACCCGTGTTCACCCCTACCTACCTTGCCACCATTATAAATATATAGTCTACTTGCCCTTGCACTTACACTCACCACCAAAGCAATTAAAACACAATCAAGCATGGCTTCCAACAAGAGGCAAGCACTGATCTCCCTTCTTCTCTTGTCCCTCTCCACAATCATCAGCTCGACGCACGCCGCCACCGGCGGAATAGCCATCTACTGGGGCCAGGACATGGGGGAGGGAGAGTTGAAAGACGCCTGCGACAGCGGGCACTACGAGATCGTCCTCCTCGCCTTCCTCAACACGTTCGGGCAGGGCAGGACCCCAGCCTGGAACTTCGCCGGGCACTGCGACAACGGCGCAGACAAGCATTGCACGGAGCTAGAGCCCGACATAAAACACTGCCAATCCTTAGGCATCAAAGTTCTCCTGTCCCTGGGAGGAGCCAGCGGGAGCTACGGCCTAAGCTCACCGGAAGACGCAAAAGAGGTCGCCGAGTACCTCTACAAGAACTTCCTTTCCGGGCAGTATGGCCCGCTGGGAAGCGTCACTCTAGACGGCATTGATTTTGACATTGAGTCTACCGATCAGTATTGGGAGAATCTGGCTTATGAGCTGGACGCGCTGAGGCAGCCAAGCAAGAAGTTCTACTTGTCGGCGGCACCACAGTGTCCGGGCCCACCCACATGGCCGCAGATTTACTACCTGGATAAAGCCATCAAAACGGGCCTTTTCGACTTTGTGCTTGTGCAATTCTACAACAACCCGGACTGTTCCTACGCCAAGGGGGTCCCCGCGCTGCTTAAATCGTTTGACGATTGGGCCTCCTTGCTTAAGCCCAACAACACCCTCTTCTTGGGCCTGCCCGCCAACCAGAGTGCTGCCGGGAGTGGTTACGTCCCCCCGGATGTGCTCGTCTCCGATGTGCTCCCGCACGTGAAGCAAGCGAGCAACTACGGAGGGGTCATGCTTTGGGACAGAAACCATGATTTGAAGGCTGATTACAGCGGTAAGATACTGCCCTATGTTACGAAATCCTCCCTAGCGTCTGAATACGCCACCGCGGTTTTCGAGGCGGTGATTGAGCCAGCTTGGCGCCGCCTCTTTCCCAAATCAGGCTGATGGAGAAGGATGTGGTCGTGCTGCTATAGCTATGTCGAGCGGAATAATATCTGTGTGATTTAACTAGTTTTGACCTTTGTGGTATCGGTCATGTATCACGCCCTGCTTAATTTGTAGTTCCTTCGGTGCATGCATGTTATGTATTAAGTGGCCAGCGTGAATCTAATAATAATTGAGCATGTTTTAATTTGATCTTGTGCTCTGGATTTCCCCTCGAGAATTTGACGATTGGTTACTCATTATAATATCTCTTATCCTGATCATGTATTTAAGTCGAAACTGTTTCGCCGTTCATACTTACGATGGGTCTTTACTACATGATAACTCTGTCGGTTATCATCTGCATAACATGCAAGTATTAGTCTTTCTTGTGGTTCGAGGTATGGATCCCATCTTTGGACTGAGATCAATGACTTTGGATCTTTAGATGTGGCCTAGATAGTTTGGATCCATATCTTGGATTTGGGCTTTCATATTTAAGCTTGGTTTGATAATGTTGTGGGGCTTTCGGAGAATTGTTAAGCTTTACAGCTCTCTAAAAACTACTCTCAAAAGTCATAGCATTATTATTTGATAAAAAAATTAAAAAGTAGCTATTAATAAAAAGAAGTTATACGAGTAATATTTGATAAATATATTTTAAACGTGTTATTTGTATTTAAAATTTTTATAATAAACATAGACATTAAATAGAGTAATAATGACCATTAAAATTTAATGATATATTAGTATTTTAACATTTAAATATCACAAGTCATCTTTAAAAAGTTATTCATGAGAGCTCCCAAAAACATCATCTGACTTATAAAAGCTAACAACGAACTTATATTTTTTTGTTTACCAAACAAGAAATACTAGCTTATGTTTTATGCTTTTTGAGAGTAAGAATACTATCTCAAAATGTTTTACCAAATCAAGTCTTAATTAGTCGGTGACAGTTACATTTATTTATTGTTATAGAAACTGAAATTAAACTTGCATGTGCTCCAAAGTGTAGAAAGAGAAACGCACAGAACTCATTAGTACCAAATGAAGTTATCCATATGAGAACAACGTACAACACTACATAAATTTAAAAGCTGCGTTATTTGTACTCAATTCAGTGTGAAACACCGTATCCATGTACACTACATATGATGTCTACACTATATGAAAAGCATTAATGCAAGGTTGTACTCTATGGAGGCTTTAGTAACTTAAGTAATTACACTAACTACCTGAAAGCTAACTAACTGCTGCAGCTTGTCAATAACTAACTAATTAGGTGAGTCTGCTACTAAGATACTTCAGCTTCAGAATCGTGGAGCATGCCTACTAGTTTGAATTGGATGTCATGAAATGTGGGAAGGAGCTGGTGCTTTTGCTGGAGAATGGAGATAGCTAACAACTAACTAGCTTGGATTGGATGTCATTATTTGCTCAATTTTATGTATTTGATAAATATGTATAAGAATGAATAATCATTGCAAAAATATTCGTGCTATAAATGCATGGAAGCTTTTTGTTTTTGTTACTATAGAAGTAAAAAGAAAGGAGTATTTTATATATTTTTAACGTAAAATTTTAGTTCAGAATGGAGTAACCAAGTAAGTAACCTTCTCGATCGCTTCTCTGTATCCATGGGATACACATGGTACTATTCACTATTTCAGGATTAAACGCATTATAATTACGCAAACATTGTTTTCCTTAAAAAAAAATATTGTTAATTATACTCAACTTCGGACCCATTTTAAGAGATATATTCTAAGATGTCCATTAACTATTAATTAGGAGAAAATGTGTCAATGCTTATCAAAAGTGTATTAATTCATCGGTGAATGATGAAGAATACTCTGAAATTGGATTTAATCTCTCTGCAGTATTGATGAAGTACAATATATGAGCTGAAGTGTTCAATCTAAGAGCCTCATGAGCTCCAGTTAGAGCTTATACAAAAAGGTTCACTAGCTAACACTATTAGAACCGTTTCTAACCGACTGAAACTACTTTTAACTATTGACTTGTTGGTAGGATAGTTATTGTTAGGAGTGATAGTGATTAGTGAGTCCATCGGCGTTCCTCTTGTGTATAGTTTGTTGCCATGGTTTGGGTCGGGCCAGTGTATGGCCCAAGAGACGACGCTTGTGACAATGCTTGAAAAAACTATTTGGGACATATATGATGGAAACGTGAAGAGAGTTTTTGGCTATTATTAATGCTTAAATCCTATTTCATTTTGGGATAACAAATTACATTCTCTAAATATATAAGTAACAGATCATAGTGCCAACAATTATTGATCCCAATGAGACCAAAGAAAAGCCCACTTCTGACGAGCCCACACAATGAAATTCCAAACTGTTATACTTTCACCACATGGCAATGACCCATAAGGTATGAGTTCGGTTGTGAGCTTAAAACCCAACCCAACCCAACCTAACTCATCCTCTTTTTAACAGTCTTNTTAATTAACAGTTAAAAGGTAATTTTTCAACTTTACATTAAGAAAATATATTTTTTTAAGTAATAGTTAAAAGGTAAGTTTTCAGCTTTACAATACATTAAAAACAATCAAAATTTGTTATTGTAATTCATTAACCAATGTTGTAACCCTAAAAACTCACTACATATATGTTATAATTTAGGGTTAAATTCTCTCTTTTGTTATACTCAATTAATCACTTTAGTTTTGCATTTTTAAAAGCATTTAATTTTGTTCTCTATTTCTTAAAATGAGCTACTTTAATTTTCTTTCTTTTATACATTTAATTACATATGAATAATAATAGTGTTCATACTTAAAAGGTGCAGTTATATGTAAAGGAAAAAAGGACAAAATTGAACACTTTTAAAATTATGAGACTAAAAAGTAATTATTTAAGTATATCTATGAAATTTAAAAATGAATTTTACCCTAAAATTTTATAAAAAGTAATAACATCTAAAGAATGAAGCGAGCACCTTATTTTTCACGTATTGTAGAAATAAAATTTTGTTTACACTCATGACTTAGGCCGTCCACGTATTCATAGGATAAACTAAAATCATTATAAACTTAACAAAAGATTATCAACGTTTGTGGTCCTAGACTCCTTGGATAAGGATGACACGCTTATCACTTGTTTGGCATATTCTTTCTAGAATGTATGACATTGCAAGATTTTTATAAATATTTATGAATTTATTTAAACTTCGCATGCCAAATATACATTCTTAAACGTTAAAAAATATATTACAATCTTGTATTATTTAAAGATAAGACTTAAATAATATTTATAAAACAACTCTTTTCCTAAGAATCTAAACTTAACCCAAAAATCTATTTTAAGGCTATAATTAAAATATATACAGAGAGTTGTCACCTTTTCCCTTCCAGAACATCATTCATCCTTATATATTTATCTCTCTTAAGATGTCTATTTTTATATGGGTAAATAACTCACACTTTCAACACCCCTACCCCCAACCACCACAAAATAAACAAAAATATTATGTATAAGTTAGAAAATTAACACTTTAGGTATATTTACACAGAAAAATAAAAACTATAAAATAAAAAATAAATATTGTCACTAAAAATTTATGCATGCACCGATATACGTATATTTAATATTATTTGTTTGTGTTTAATAATATTTGTTTCTTTATTTTTATGCATGCACAAACACATGTGTGTTTAATATTATTCATTTATGTATTTAATAATATTTGTTTCTTTATTTTGTAATATTTTTTTTATTTTGCAATATTTATTTCTTTATATGATGAACACAAGATATAAATTTTTGTAATGTACAAATAGCAAAACCCAGCATAATAAAGAACACAAACAATGAATGTATTTAAAAGCAAAAGAAACTCTCAAAAACATACAATAATTTCCACCACACCGCATTCATTGAATTTTGAAACAAATGCATGTAGGCGATGAAAAGAATGCAACTTTAAATTGGATTATTGTTATTATTATTTTAAAAAGCACTATTCAAAAAGTACTTAAAAATTGGTATAACTCATTAGAAGTTGCGAGACCAATTGCAATGTTGAAACAAAAAATGTAAAGTGATTTTGAAGTAGGACAATATTGTTATGTTTGTTCTATTAAATATCTCACATATCAATATTATGATCTACAATATTACCATGTAAAACATTTATTAAAACAGATTAAAGTAAACTCTTGATCAAGAGTACTTAAAAATCTCTAATAATGATACTAACCAACTACTCAAAAGTGTATGAGTATAGCCAATGAGCATAGCTCAACTGGCATTAGTGCCCCCTCCCCTTAGAGGTCTCCGGTTCGAGCCTCTCTAGTGTAACCCAAAAAAAAAAGTGTATGAGTATATTACTTAAGAAATTATTCTAAAGTTAAGACAAATATTATTTGTATTAAAAAAAATAATAGTAGACAGAAAATGACTTAATGTTGACCTTCTTTTTTCTAACATCTAAGACACACTATTACGTAGGATTTTGTCTTTCTCACTCTATTATGTTTATCATGGGAGTGAATAATCTCAATTAAATTTGTTTAATTATAACTAGAATATTTTATTATTAATTTCTTTATTGTTTATGTTATGTATAGGTTTCAAATTTTGAATTAATGATGAGATATTACTCTTGACTTCACATGACAATAAATTTAAATGAAATTATTCATTTCTTTTTACTAGACGTCTAGTTTTTAATGTCTAAATAATAATAAATCTTAAATTCGAAATCTCTTAAAAAGTAAATAAAAAATAAAACATTGTAGAAATACTTAAATAAACCCAGCGTGGGTCACGCATGACTAATTTTAAAAGAACGTTTGTTTAGTCCGAAGTTAAATAAAACATGTAACAAATGTGTATGCTATTACTCAATAAAATATTAACTATTGTGATAAAGAAAACAACAAATTGGACAGGAATATTCTTATGTACCATTTGCCTGTAACTTCCTCTGTCCTGCCAATGGAAGTTTGCCATGTCATTTAAAACACACTTTTTAAATTTATAATAATTTTAGAATTTGGTTAACGAATACTTGTTAAAGAATTAATTTTTTATTATTAAAAACACAAGTTTTTAATACATTATTAATATTATTAGCGACTTAATTTTTAGTTATTGACGTTCTGATTACCAATTTCTTCTTTCATGTCCTTCCACCTAAACTTACTTTAACAATCTTTAGAGTAATAAGGCATACCACTTGGTATGATATGATTATCACGTGATTAAACAAATAACTGTGTGCAACTTTGGGAGCGATAATTTTTCACACTTTTAAAAAGTTTGATGTGCCCCTAAGCATCTTTGGCAACCATCATAATAAATAGACGGCTTCACACTCACCAGTCACCACACCACACCACAGCGCACTGATCATGGCTTCCAACAAGAGGCAAGCACTTATCTCCCTTCTTCTCTTGTCCCTCTTCACCTTCTCCTCACACGCCGCCGCGACCGGCGGAATAGCCATCTACTGGGGCCAGAACGGGAACGAGGGCGACTTGACAACCGCCTGCGACACCGGACACTACGAGATCGTCCTCCTCGCTTTCCTGAACACGTTCGGGCAGGGCAACACCCCAGCCTGGAACTTCGCCGGCCACTGCGACAACGGCGCGTGGAAGAAATGCACTGAGCTGGAGCCCGAGATTAAACACTGCCAATCCAAAGGCATCAAGGTTCTCCTCTCCATCGGAGGAGGCGCCGGGAACTACGGGCTAAGCTCGGCCGAAGACGCGAAAGAGGTGGCCAACTACCTCTACAAGAACTTCCTTAGCGGGCAGTATGGCCCGCTGGGAAGCGTGACGCTAGACGGCATTGATTTCGACATCGAGCAGACCGATCAGTATTGGGAGAACCTGGCATCCGAGCTGGACGCTCTGAGGCAGCCAGGCAAGAAGTTCTACTTGTCGGCAGCACCCCAGTGTCCGTCTCCTCCCAAATGGCCGCAGATATATTACCTCGATAAAGCCATCAAAACGGGCCTTTTCGACTTCGTCTTGGTTCAGTTCTACAACAACCCGGACTGTTCCTACGCCAAAGGCCTCCAGGCCCTGCTTGACTCGTGGGACGCCTGGGCCTCGCTTCTCAAGCCCAACAACACCCTCTTCATGGGCCTGCCCGCCAACCAGAGTGCTGCCGGGAGCGGTTACATACCCCCGCAGGATCTCATCGATTACGTGCTCCCCCACATTCGTCAGACGCCCAACTATGGAGGGGTTATGCTGTGGGACAGATACCATGATTTGCCGCCGGCTGATTACAGCGGTAAGATACTGCCTCATGTTACCTCCGTAGCGTTGGAGTATGTGACGGCGGTGTCTGCGGCTTGGCGCCGCATCTTGCCAAAATCAGGCTGATCGAGAGAGAACGATATGCACGGTCATGAGCAAGCAGATTGCTGGCAACTAGCTAGGTGCCAAGTGCTATGTATGTGTGGAATAAATAAATAAATACGTAAATGACTTGTGACCTTGTTGTGGTATCTTGTACTTGTATCACGCTCTGCTTTAATTCCTTGGTGCTATGTAGTAAGTAATTAACCAGCGTGAATCTAATTATCGTTTGAACATGTTTAATTTGATCTTGTGCGCTGCTTGGTGGAGATAGGCTTGGATTGGATGTCATCTGTTATTTTATTTTAACGTCGATATTTGATAAATATATATAAGTAACAGATCATAGTGCCAACAATTAATGAGCCCAATGCGACCAAAGCAAAGCCCACTTCTGACGAGCCCACACAATGAAATACCAAACTGTTATACTTTCACCACATGGCAATGGGATTTTTTACATTTTTATGGTTTCGAAAGTGAAATATTCCCAAAGTATGGTGGTAGAAAAATTATTACGGATGTATGGTTTTAATCTCTGAAATCGCCGCTTACTATGCCTATTTCAGAGATTGTAAAATTTATTTTTTTATTTTATTTTATTTTCTGAAATCACCGTCCATTGAGGCGATTTCAGAATTTGCAGATCTTTTTTTTTTTAATTTACGGGCTCTGAAATCGCCACAATGTATGGCAATTTCAGAGCCTGAAATCGCCACACCTGAGGGAGATTTCAGGCTCTGAAATTGCTATACATTGTGGCGATTTCAGGCTCTGAAATCTCCCTTAGGTGTGGCGATTTCAGAGAAAAAATTAAAAAAAAATTAAATTCAGCCTATAAAAGGAGACTGAAGTGCTCTTCCTCGTTGCTCATTCCCATTCAGCACTTCTTCTTCCTCTTGTAGTTCTTAGTTTTCTCTTTCTTCTCTTTCTAATCCAAGGGATTATTTTTAGTGNTGAAAACTTTTAAACAATGCCATACATTAATTTTTGAAGGAAAAAAACATAATCTCCACTTTTATTTTATTTGAAGAAGCATAAACCCTTAGAAAATTGAAAGATAAGTGTGAAAAAATCTCTAAAAGTGTGAAAAAATTGAGTGTGGACAGAATTATAATTCACTAAAATCTTTAAGAGCTTGATATATATTAATTATAAATATGTGGAGAGAATTTAAGGGAATGAACTATAGGTTAATGGTAAGGATTACTGCTCTGATACCATATTAAAAAATTGAGTTTGACCTAACTCAATCTCAAGAATTAATTCAAAAAGTGAATATTGTTTCACACTTACAAACATTTAATATGCCATTACTAATCTGTACCCTTTTGCTGAATTGAAATGAAACGAAACAAAAAGAATCTCACCACCAAACTTGTCACTCTGCTCGATTAGTTAGAATCCAAGAGTTTTTCTCGTACCTAATTCTGTTTAAGCATATGTTGTAAACAAACGTATTAAAAATTGGCGTTGCACAACGTTTCCGAGCATTTAAAAATGGTGATGAATGCATAATTAGCACAACCACACTACTCCATAGCAGGCCAGCAACATTATTAATAGATTGCTTCTCTTGCCTAGTCATCCAGTGAGCTAGCCCATTATTATTATTATTATTATGGCTTCCACAAGGCAAGTATGGCCACTTATTCTCTTATTACTCTCTGTGTGTACATGGGGCTGCCCCCGTCGCCTGATGCGGCGCCGCTTCGCCGGTATATTCCACCGGAGGTGATGGTACTTGCAACTTGCTAGCTAGCTTTGCAAGCATCTGCCAAGGTGCCTTCATTGGTGTTTTGACCCCCCAAAAGACAGCAATATATATCCCAGAAGCATGAGGACTTGATTGGCGAGGGGAATTAAAAGAGCAACATTATAAATAGTCAATAATCATAAAATACAGAATCGTATCTCTTTGGGGGGCCGCCATGTGATTTCTTTAATCCCAATTATAAAAACCATATTTCATAAGAAGCCATAAAATTCAGAAATTCACAAGGTATTATTTCGCGGTCACGTAGTACATTTATTACATATATGTAAGTGTTCATGTAGCACTCAAGATGCAGGAACAGAACCTAGTGAACGTGCTACTTATTCCAAAGATACAGATTATTTAAGCTCAAACTAACAATCATCAATTAATTAATGCCGCCCTTAATGGCATTGCTGTAACCGTTCTGAACGTCATTGTATCTGTCCCAGAGCATGACCCCACCGTACTTGGGAGAACCCTTGATGGCAGGAAGAACCTGAGAAGTCAGCACATCAGGAGGGATATAACCGCTGCTGGCGGCCTTCTGAGACGCCGGGACGCCCAGAAACACCTGCTTGGCCTGACTGGAGGTCCACTGTTTCCACGCACTGACGAGGTTGTTGGTGTTTCCGCTGGCGTACTGGCATGGAGGGTTGTTGTAGAACTGTACCCACACAAAGTCAAACAAACCGGTTTTGATAGCAGAGTCCAAGTGGGCATCGGGGTAAGGGCACTGCGGTGCAGCGGACAAGTACACCTTCTTCTGCTGGCTGAACCCATTGAGTGCCTATTGTATAATTAGCAAAGAGAAGAATATAAGTAGTTAGGATAACAGTTATGTGCGAGTTCTATCACAGCGAGTTTCACAATGGACTCTACACTTTTATGTGATTGTCCTCAAAATTATCATAAATGATTATCATCATAACTTTACTCCTTAGTTAATCATGTTTAAAAGTTTGTTACAATTTCTCTTTTAGAAGTTATTATTTGACTATTAATGAAAAATATATAAAAAATATTGTTATATGTACTTATTTTATATAAATAATCATTAGCAATTACATTTCATTTATTAATAGATAAAATTCCAAACAGCTTCACATCTCATCCATCTTGTCCTAAGTTAGACGAGTATACGTAACATTTCAAGATCTTAATACCTTGGCAAGTTCATCCCAGTGTTGCCCTCCACCAGCCTCAATGTCAAAGTCAATGCCGTCCAACACAGCAGCACCCAACGGTCTTGAGTTTGACTGTCCTCCTAGGAAGTTGTTCCATAAATAGTTTGCAAGTTGTGTGGCCTCGTCAGCCGAATTTAGAGAGTAGCCTCCAGAACTACCTATTAGATCAGAGTAAGCGAAGAATATGAACAACATACAATCAAAAATAGGCGTCAAATAACTACCTACTAACTTATGCAACTAACTTTAGGTGGAAAATAACTGTCTGCTAATTATGCATAACTAACTCATTAACTAGCTCATTAATTATTTCTTTCAATCTATTTTATCTGTTACTTTCAATTTTTTTTACATTTAAAAATTAATGTATCTAAACAACAATTGTGTCTAAATATATTAATTTTTCAATGTATCAAAAAAGTGAAAGTAACTGGGAGTAATGACTACCTATCTCTATTTCTACCTCCAAGGGAGAGGAGAACTTTGATTCCTTTGCCTTGGCAAGTCTTGATGTCGCTGCTTAAACCCGTGCACCCGTTGGTGCTGGGGTTGCAGTGGCCAGCGAGGTTCAGTTGGGGGTTCTGGCCGTTGCCGAAAGTGGACAAGAAAGCTATGTTCACGTATTGGTAGTTGCCGGTGTTGCAAGCGTCTGCCAAGGCACCTTCGCCGGTGTTTTGGCCCCAGTAGACCGCAATTCCTGCGGCGCTGGAAGACTTGAATAGGGAAATGAGCAACAAAGGAAGCACTAGGAGTGAAACTTGTTTGAAGGATGCCATGTTTCTATGACTTGAAGGGTGTTCTATATTTAGCTTCTTGGTTTTGGTTCAAGAAAAGTAGAGAGGTTACCATTTTATAGGAGTTGGGAAGGGTATGTAAGTACAAAAGTTAGGTGGGGGAGGAACTTTGGAGAACCGTGCGCTTGTTGGTATGAAATTGATAGCATGAGAAGGTACCTTTTCTTTTAAGGTTATTTGAATTCATTTTGTGTAGAATATTGTGTTAATTGATTAAATCTTATTTATTATTAGATGTAATTTTAATAAGATTTACACACTAATAAATTTCATTAAATGGTAAAATATTGAAAAGAATGTGAACCAATGCGATATTTTATATCAAGTTAATATAAATATCATTTATCTTCTCTCTAAATATTAATAAAGTTATATTGGAGATAAATGTGTCATAATGAATTTTAAACGGAAATGTCATTTTACAATAGAAATGATTAATGCTGCGACTAAAAATTCGTGAATGTAGTATACCAAAAAAAAAAAAATCATGCATGTTGAACCAAAGTGTTATTGGTAATTCCTTTAAGTTTAAACATACATGTCTTTCTTCTTTTGCGCTGTTGAAGTGTTCGATTTTTCCACTCAAATTTGATCACGTCTTTGTGAAATTTTAGTAATAGATTTTATCGAGCCATCTAAAATGTCATTTTATAAATTTTATAAATGATCAAATAATAAAGTGTAGGATCCGTAATTTAAAACCCAATATTTCCTCGCATCAAAAGAGAGGAAAAGTAAGAAGCGTGTAATTTTCTCTCATTCTTCTAGTCAATAGTCCTCTTGACTGACTAAAAATAGCATTACCAAATCAAGTTTAGAAGAGACCGGCAAAACAAATACAATGATAATGTGGCATGTTATTGTTACTATATGGATATTCTCATTTGTGCGGTCATGTATTGAGACACATGGCTGCTTTCGAAGTTGGTACCTTAATTTAACATTTTATGTGGAAAAAAGGTTCCAATTAAGCTGTGAAAATGATGCATGGTAGCCATCCATGTTGAAATTTATGTCGTAAATTAAGGCGTGATGTGTGGGGAACTGATCGGGTTGCCTAATCCTCCACCATAGCTAGAAGTTTCTACTTCGTAGAGTTTCGAGTGAATGCATCGTTCAATCACGAAGAGCACAAATCTTTGACGAATTTGTAGCCTTCTTCCTTGGGGTTTGGGGATCAGCAGACCCAGAGCTTAATTGCAATTAGATATTGTTTGGGCCGTATTCTTGGCCCACAAAGACCCAAAAGCATCACCAGACCATTAACCCACACATACTCATTCCTTGACCATATAACATAGAACCCCCCCCCCACAAAAAAATATTCAATCATTTGTGCTATCACTCGGCTCTAATATTACCATGTAGACCCGGACAAAAGCTCATTGTTAAGGATATCATGCCATTATATTTACGCACACTCATTAACTGTTTGAGATTCTGGATTTGGGTTCCCTAAACTTGTACTCAGCTTTTGATTCTGGATCTGAGTTTTTTCACTGTTTATGGTTTTTTTTTTCACATATAGAGTTCTGATTGAATCATTTTCTAGATCTGATTTTTTTTTTTTCTGTTCTGGATTTGGATAGTGGTTGGATTTTTAATATGTTTTTTCAAAAGAAATTCTGAGTTCTGCTAATACACGAGGAATTGTTATGGACGCAGCGTGAACGAAGGTGATGTATGTGTCGTGGTGTGCTCACCGTTATGCGACTTCGGTTGGGGCAGGGGAAAGGGGAAGTGACCGTTAAGTTGCCGGCATGCTGCCCCTGGAGAAGGACGAAAAGGAAAAAAAAATAATAATAAAAAAATTGGAAAAACTATTGAGTGTATAATTAGTAAATCAAATACAAATAATGGTTTGAATTAAGAGATATTTTTGGGTGATCCTATCAAAATTTCTTAAAAATATGTTTAAATATACTTAAAATTTATCATCTTTTTAACACTTATTTTAAGAAGAAAAAAATTCTTAAAGACATGTCCACCTAATAATATTTCACGAGTTAATTCCAATTCTATCCTCCTACTAAAGACTAGTATTACTTAGGTGATGATAGGAAGGAGACGAAACCCTCATTCAAACTAAGACCAGTACATATATGCCATCAAAGTTCAAACATACTTTGACTCTCCTTAATTACATGCATATATATATGCATAACCTCTAGGAAAATCACATCAAAGCCCGAAACTAGATGTCACAAATTTAAGGTAACTGGTCACTTATTTCGTCACACACACACACACATAGCAGATAGTACTGCACATGATCAGCACATGCATACCCACATATTCTAAAGTGGGTTTGATTTGGGCAAGATGCGGTGCGCACACACTCAAACAGCTGTCACGGTCTGCAACAACAACGTCCCAACAGGAACAGAACTCTTTATCTTACCGCTGTAAAGGTTTTGAACATCATGGAAGCCGTCCCACAGCATAACTCCTCCGTAGTTTGAAGTTTCCTTTATGATGGGAAGCACCTGAGAAACCAACGTCTGTGGTGGTATATAGCCACCTGTTAGAGCAGCACTAGGCGCTGCTGGCAGCCCCCCATGTAGACCGAGTTTTTGGGTCCAGCTAACGAGGCCCACGCTCTCCATGAGTTGAGAAGCAATTTGGTGTTTCTGTTTGAGTATTGGCATGAAGGGTTGTTGTAGAACTGAACAAAGATCTCGTCAAAAAGGCCGGTTCTGATGGCCTTGTCCAGGTAGTGATCTGGAATGGAACATCTTGGTGCTGCCGACAAGTGGAAGTACCTGATATAATTAAAAGCAAGGATACTTTGCCTTAGTTTTTGTATGTTTCATCTTTGAGATTGCATGTCACAACCAAAATTTGAAAACCCCGTTTGGTGGGAAATACGAGGTAAACAACACTTTTGGGTGAGAAGATAAATTTAAAGTGTTTTATAAGAGAAGAAAAGTTAATGAATTTCACGTTATTTTTTATTTTTTTATTATTTAAAAATGTTTTTAACTTAACATTTTTTTCATTTAAAAAAGTGTGAGATCCACGGTAATCAGATCCACAATAAACCTACATTTTTATGAATTTAATTATCTTTGAAATTAATCCCAAATGATTTGTCACCGTATAGCATTATTACTCTTCATTTCTCCTTCTTTTCTGTTTTCGTTTGTTTCTTCTCATCCTTAGTTAGGCTTATTCATCTTTTTATTTTATTGTTATCTAATAATAAGTTGTATATTTTCTTGTTATCCTTATTCGAACTTTCTTTTGTTTTATTGCTATTAAATAGTAATCACTAAGGTATCAAATTGAGTCAGCGGTAAGCAGTTACGTCTCTTGTAAAACTAAAGACACAAATTTGAATATTAGAAAAGCATGCTTATTAGGAGAGAAAAATAATCTTAAATGATTCATCCCTTTTAATAACATGAGTATTATCTTTCATAAATTTAGATCAACAAAAAAAAATGTAACAATAAGTTTTTTTCTTTTACATGCATGAGAGCCCCTGGTAGGGCGAGTAAGAAACTGGAAAAATTGAAACCAAAATTTTTGTTTTGGACATTAGAGGTGTGTTGGTCTGATGGGATCCCATTCACTTGTGCCATATCTAATATATAAGAGATGATGTGTGAATTGACACGATATTTTGTATAAAATAAATAGATAAATTGTACACTTAACATTTTTCAATAAACTATCACACATGAATATAGGAGAAATTCTTTTATACTCCATGGAGTTAAAAAATGATGGGGCACTTGAATTTGACACCATTGATTATTTGTGACAAGAAAAAATGATGAAAATAGGAGAATGATGAATGATATATACATTATATAATGCATGGATCTTTTTACTCTTAGAGTATAGAAGAAATTCTCTGAATATACAACCGTCTATCACTCAAAAACCTATTCGATGTACCTGTCCTTTCTGAGGGAATCAAGTTCCTTGGCAAGGTCATCCCAATAAAGGTTAGAACCAGCTTCTATGTCAAAGTCAATGCCGTCTAAGGCGACACTTCCAAATGGGCCATACTGGCCACTGAGAAAGTTGCCATAGAGGTAGTTGGCGACGCTCTTTGCATCTTCGGGTGAGCAGAGGGAATAGGAACCTATTGCTCCTCCGAGGGAAAGGAACACCTTGACACCTTTCTCCTGGCAGTGATCGATTTCCGGCTCTAGTTTCGTGCAAGGCATCCAGTCGCTGCAGTGGCCCGCGAAGTTCCATTGCGGAGTCCTGCCACAACCGAAGTCGTTGAGGAAAGCGAGAAGGACAATCTCGTAGTTTCCGGTGTCACACGTGTCACGCAAGGTGCCATCGCCGTTGTTTTGGCCCCAGTAGATGGCTATTCCGCCGCCACCGCCGCCATGTGAAGTGAAGAGGGATGAGCACAAGATAAGTAGTAGTATCCATGCTTGCCTTTTAAAAACCATGATATGATTATTGTGAGTTTTTAGGGTTTAACTCGATATGACCGACCCTATGGGCAAGAGATGCAGCCTATTTATATTTTAATGACACCTCATACAAGAGTATATACGATGTGTTATATATANTATATGAGTGTTGCTAACACTTCTCTGCTTACTGCTTATAATCCAGAATCGGGGTTGTGCATGCATGGGACCAGTTTTATTGCAGAAAGAGTTATGCATCTCATAAATCTATGTGAATCCTGCTATACGTAAGTTACGGTACGAAAACCAATACAAATTCACATGGCTTTTATTTAGTAGTTCATTAATAAAAAAAATTTAAGGGTTTTGTTAAAGATATTAGTTAAGAAACTTAAAACGGTATGATTTTGATTGAAAAAATAAATTTTTGAAGTGTTTAATCTATTAAAAATTTTAAGAAGTTATTTTTTAATAAAATATTTTTATTTTAAATTTTTTAACAAATACATTTAAGATCACTTATTAACAAAACTCGAATGCTAATCAAGTATGCTTATTTAATATGTGATGTCCTGTAAACTCAAACTTGATTCACTATTAGAAGAGTTTGAATGAGATGTAAATCTTGTTAAAATATTATTTAATAGTAATTGAGATATAAATAACAACCCATTCAATAACAAGAAAAATAATTCCTCTTACAAAATCACAATACCTGGTTCATACAAATTATTGTTAATTTTAGTTTTGATGTACAAGTTATGTTGCGTGGTTGTTCATGCTACTAAGGGAGTTTTTTCTTTTTTCTTTTATACAAGGCTATTGATTATGGGAGCGGATTATATCAATTGAGTTTCTTCGTTGTCAAGTGAGCTTAAATGTGATCTTTTATCATTACTTTTTTTACTGTTTATATTGTACATGGGTTCCATCTCTTTTGTTAATGATAAAAGATAACTCTACTCACGGGTTAGATTGGGTTTGACCCGACTAGCAAGGTTATCTGATGGGCAAATCAGTTGGATCAGATTGCTACTTTTTGGCCAAGCTATCCAATCTGACCCATTCCGATAGTAAATGGGTCAGATTGGGTTGGATTGTCAATTAACCATTTATTTTTGAAATTTGTTTTTTGGAAAAACCTAACTCATAATTCAAAATTCGTTCACTACACATAAAAAGCAAATAAATATAAATATCTATTGTCTCATAATCACTATAAATATCATGTCTCATACTTCACTTTCACTACAAATAAAAAGCATTGTCTCATATTTCACTTTCACTACAAATAAAAAACATTGTCCCTAAAAAAATCTATGTTAAAAACTAATCCAAACAAAGCACAATGTAGTTAACCTCAGGAGAGAAACGACACAGTGGTGTGAGGTGAGACTGTGAGAGAGCAAGTGAGAGAAACGACGCGTCGGTGATGGGAGAAGATGAGGGAGAAACGATGCGATGGGAGAGGGTGAGACAAAGGCGCAGCCGCAGGCAAGCTTTGAGAGAGAGAAATACACAGTCACAGTGTCGGAGAGAGAGATGAGAGGACGGAGAGAAGGATGAAAAACAAAAATGCAAAGAAGAGTTTAGAAGATGAGAGAAGTGAGAGAAGGATGAGAAACGAACACATGGTCATGTTATTTTTTTTCAAAATTTAATAGGTCAGACTGGATAAGGCTGATTTGAAAAATTCGAATTAACCACCCGTTAGTATTATGCCTGCTCATTTTGGGTCATCCGACCCATCAAACCCGCCAACCAACCCAACTTAATCTATATACATTGGATTAGATGAATTTCACAGTTTTCGTGAGTCGACTCAATCTGTAAGCAGCCCTAGTAAAAGATTACATTTTACCTTAGATGGAAAAAAAACTGAATTGAGAATATTTATTTTCATTCTAGAAGTGTTGTAAACTAGTGATTTTGATTTGTAATGCTTAAAAATAAAAAAACAATAAATCAAAATGGTTTATAATATTAATTGCTTGAATATTGTCAGGTAGGAGAATGGCCGTCGTCTCGACAAAGACAAAAATAATTTTGTATGATGTCGAAAAATCACTGAAACTTGTATTGTATATCATGGAATAAAACATCAAATCAATCCTTAAAGTTTGTAATATCAATTAAATTTGTCTCTATGATTTTAAATCGATCAAATTTGTTCATATAATTGACAAATGTCAATCAAATTAATTCTTAGAGTAGACATATAAACAGACTAATTTAATTGACATTTGTCAATTATAATGACAAATTTAATCAATTTAAAATAATAAGAATAAAATTGATTGATATTGCACATTTCATATACTAATTTAATGGTTTGTTCTATATACATGTATTATGTTATTAGGTCGTAATATTTTATAATTTCTTAATATTATTATGAGCTTAAAATATTATGACCTTCAATACTGTAAGTTCATAATATTTTATAGGGAAAATTATACTCAACTTTCTTGAAGTTCATCGTTATTGTTCTTGTTTCTTCTATTTTTCAAATAACTCTCACCTCATTTATTTACATTAGTTTATTATTAAATAAAAAAATAACAGTTTTGCTAACAAATGTAGTAAAGATATTTGTTAAGATTAAAAAAAATTATAAAAAAAATTATTAGTTGATTAATGCATTGAATATATTAAAAACTTTCAAACTTCTCATTTAAAACCCTTATGACACATTTAGGTTTCCTAAAATGTAAAAGCAGCATTTAATTTATAGAGTGTTATTACTTGAACAATAAAATTGGATAAAATATAAAAATAGAATAACATGTGAATGCAAATATAAAATATAATAATTATGTGGGGCTCATACACTCACATGTTATCATAATTTTATACGTTGTCCAATTCTATTATTAATTTTGCTATTCAAGTATAGGGATGGGAATAGGCCAAGCCATTTTCAAGTAAGAAAATGCTAGCAAAGCTCTATCACATTATTTAAATGAGATGAGAGTGTGAGTGTGGGAGAGTCCTAGGGACTCTTTAAATTAGGATTTCTTTAAAAAGAAAAATTAAATAATAAAATTGTATTAATAAATATGATTGCATAAAATGTTGTAAAAAGTAATGTTAGTCTAGTAGATAAGGCATTGCTCTGAGTAAACATAAATGAATATTTGTGAGTAAACAGGCGAAATTGGCCTATAACAGTTAAGGGTTTGGCCTGACCTGGCCTGTTGCCACCCCTATTCCAGTAACATTCCTTAATTTATAAATTATAATGGAGGGAGTACTAGGTCACAAGGACGTTCCTAGAAAAAATATGACACAGGGGCCAATAAAAAAAAAACAATACCATCAAATAAATAATATAATATTTATTAAAAAAATATTTTATATTACAAAAATTAACATATCATGTCTGTATTAAAACTAAACATAAACCTTTTAAATCGTAAAACTCATCAATAATAAACTATCTATAAATATTAATTATATTAATAACTAAAAATTAACTATATACACTATTAAAAAAGTTTTAATTTCACGGCCATGCTTCCCTCAGAGTCTGTCTCTGCTAGGTCAGGAATACAATTTACAATGCACTGCGCATTGATATGCCAAGCACAATTAATGGGTGCCTATGTTGAGAAGCAATATTCACCGTGGAAATAATAAGGGAAAAAAGAGAGGCGGGGGACAAGTTATTGATGTGAGCTCGTGTGTGTGTGTAAGCCGTCAGGTGAGAGAGAGAAATCCGTGAGGAAGAGAACAAAAGAAAATAAATTATCGAATATCCGTGAAACACATTTAATAATGAGTATTCTAAAAGTGTTATTTATAGGGTTATTCTAATATTCTCTCATTAATTTTTATAAAGAAAGAAGTTAGATCAACTCCAAAATATTTGGACAAAAATATTACATCACTCTTTTATTAATTTGTATCTTTTAAGGGATATAATTGTAACTTAATCATTTATTTTATTTTGAAAAAACACAATTAAACTTGTGTCTCCTCTCTTCTTGTAACTCCCCCATCTCTCTTTGAACTTTCAATCTCAAAAGTTCCATTGCCGCCTTCATGGCTGCTCCTCCTAGGTTCCCCACACACACAAAAAAAAAATTCAAACTCAAAATTATTAAAAATAAAAAGAAAAAAATCTAACATTAAAAAAAAAACCTAAAGATCTAATCATCTAAAGAATAGCTTCATTCTAGTGGCCTACGCAACGTGAAGCACAAGAGCAGTGAAGCAGCTTCCAAGGCTAGGTTGCCGGCAACGCGAGTCGGCTGCTCCGACGTCCGCGAGTCCGTCACCCTACCTGCTTTCGTTGCATTCTGTTATAGGGAGTTATGTTTGATTGTAAATAATATTTTTCCTGCTACTGGTCAATTATTCTTAGGTTAGAGAAATTGTAACAGTTTGATTGCAATAATTTTTTTTATCTTATTTTTGTTTTCAAGTTGCTGAGAGAAGCCTCCATGGCCAAGGGGATTTTTGAGAGATGAGTGAGTTGGAGAGAAGTTTAATTATGTTCTTGTTTTAAAAAAAATAAATGATTAAGTTATAATTATGCCCCTTCAAAAGACACAAATTAACAAAGGAGTGATGTAACATTTTTGTCTAAATATTTTGAAGTTAATTGCTAACCTCCTCCTGCTTCTTAAATTTGAGTTGGAGAAGGTTAAAATAACCCTTATTTATGTTGATTTATTGGTTTATATTCTCTCTATTTTATAATATTATAATATTAATCTATTTCAAATTTTTAGTTTTATTTTTAATTTAATATATTTAAATTATAACAAACCTAAAAATATGAAATGAACTAATATTATAGAAAGAAATATATATTTTAAACATTAAAAATTAAAATCAATAATAAATAATGTTTGTGAATTACACATTGAATGTGCTACAAAATCATACAATAATTTCTCATACAAAAAGTTGAAAAATGATAGATGATAATTATTTGATGCAATCATATTCACAAAAGTGTGAGGTTTATCTATAGTAAATTTTATATTTTTTGTAAGTGTGATCTAGAAATTATCCCAAATAATTGTCATTATAGTATTTATTAAAAAAAAGAGAGAAAAGAAAAGTATGGGAGGGTGAAGATGTAGTCGCAAGAAGGGAAAAGTCTGATACGAAATAGGTGTTTCTTTAGTATTTCATTGTATTGATACCATTTTAATGAGTCACTATAAAGTTATAATTATTTTTTATAATTTTATTTTAATATAAATAAAACGTGAGACTATTAACATTAATTCTTATAAGGTACCAGTGCCTTCTAAAAGAGATGAGGCATAATAGGGGAAACTCTTAACTCAACTTGTTAAAGTTAGTTAGAGTTGTTAATGTTAGTTATTTGGAGATTAGTTTAGTTACTGATTACTTGTTGCATATAGAAGGTTAATTGGTAGGCTTATCTACTTAACTACAACTAGACCTAATCTTTCATTTTCGTAAATCATCTTGCATAATTCATGTTCAATCCCATTGATGCACATTAGTCAGCAGCACACAGAATCTTAAGGTTCATCTAATTCGATCCTGAAATGGGTCTCTTCTTTCCCAGCTCTTCTAAATTACAGCTGAAAGCTTTATGTGATGCCGATTGGGCTGGATGCCCTGACACTCGGTGTTCCACCACTAGCTTTTTGTCTTCCTTGGTGAATCATTATTGAGCTGGAAATCCAAGAAACAATCCATCGTTTCTCGGTCGTCTTGTGAGGCAGAGTATCGAGCTCTTGCAACCATGACTTGTGAACTACAATGGATTTCCTATCTATTAAAAGACTTTGGGATCGTGCCTACACATGTTGCAGCCATCTTTTGCGACAATCAATCGGCTATGCAAATAACACATAATCCTACATTCCATGAGCACACAAAGCATATTGAACTTGATTGTCACATTGTTTGGGGGAAAGTTCAAAGTGGCCTTGTTAGACTTCTTCCCACTGCCTCCAAACTGCAGCTTGCTGATTTGATGACCAAGTCCGTGCCTCCTGCTGTCTTTCAATTCTTGCATTCCAAACTTGGCATGATTAACATTTTCACTCCACACCATGTCATATTTGATGGGGGTAACAGAGGGAAATTCTTAACTTGTTAAAGTTAGTTAAAGTTGTTAATGTTAGTTGTTTGGAGATTAGTTAAGTTAGTTACTAATTACTTGCTGCACAAGTAACTGCTATGTGTGTGTATATAAGAGCATTGCTCTCTGTTTAATAAATAGTTTTTCAGTTTTCTTTTGTTCATTAAGGCACCCGAGAAACTCTCTCCATGAATATTATTTTATCTTTACAAAATTTAGAGGTAAGGATGAACTAATTTATGTCTTTTGCCCACTTAGTCTAATTGTTCTTTGTTTTTGGGTCCTTCGACCTCCTATTATGTTTACTGAAGAAAAAAGGCATCCATATCTTCTTGTTTATGTAATGAACATCAATTTGGCCCAAACCCAATTGCTCTTAGGCCTACTTAGTATATTTCAACAATTATCATGTAGATAAAGAAAAAAAGGGTGAATGAGAAACTGAGAACAAATTAGATACGGGAAAAAAATTAGATCAAGTTTTATATATCTTTTTTTGAATGGGAGCAGCTATTGCCTCGCATTTTTTTGGCTATTGGCCTTCTTGATTCTTCCCCACCTACCTCTAGTTAATAATTATGTAAACTTTATGTTTATTGCTAGTTTGCTACACCTATACTTCAACTATATATTTAATAATTTAACTAATTGATATCAAATACAAAAACTAACTATTTTGAATTCAATTTTTTTAAAATATTAACAACAACTAAATCAATTTCATATCAACTACTTGACGAATCAATTGATCAAGCTTACTTTCCCCTCGAACCAACTACATATATAACTCTCTCTCCCTAGAGGTTAGTTATTAGTTCAATATCTTTTGAAATGCACAGGATCATGGATGCTCCTGTTACTTTATGAATCAAAAGATATGTCATAGATAAGGTCGACTAAATTGATCCCTCTACAGTTGAATGCATGAGTTGACCGAGCCCGGCCCAACTGGGAATTGATCGAGGATGACGAAGCAGCGGGCGTTGACATTCTTTTTCCAATATACAAAGCAAGCTCTCTTGCAGACATTATGGACTGGAATATTTCTAGGACTTTTTTTTTATATATATTATCCTTTTCCATCCTAACATTATTCCCATTCATGGATTTGATTCATTGGCTTAACTAAGATTTCATTCCGATATACATCAAATCTTACTTTAAAACTTAGAATTGCCAAAACAAAAGTCTTGCCTCATTCCTACCTAAATGAAAATATATTTTTGAAAGAAAGGAAAAAAAAAACTTATTTTTAATACTACTGCAGATTTCTCTAATTATCATAAATTTGAATTTATGATGTGCCTTATTCAAAAGTGATAATACTGTTAATAGACTCATGTTGCTAGTCGTAATTACAATTACATCACAAACAAATTCCTGATAACAAAACTCATTTCTTTAGGAACTTCAATAAAGCAATAAATACACACACACATGTGTATATATATCACTTTTAGACATACACAATAATTATATGTCATTTTATTTTTATTATGTGTCTTTATTACGTTTGTGTCCAATAATTATATGTTGATCTTGTTACTAATCAAAAATAGGTGGATTCTTAGCTACCCTATGGAGAAATACCCTATAGTCTCTAATTTATTCATTTTGAATAATTTTTACGACTAAATTTATTAAATTTTGTTATCATTTCATGATATAATATGACATATTAGTGAATTATATGATTTAATGTGATAAATTAATATTTTTAATTCAATATTTGCAGGAGGTGCGTTGTAAACTTAAATAGTTCACAAATTTTTAAACCTCTTATAAGTTAGCTTTTTCAATAATTTGATTAATAAAAAATTTATTATAATCATATAAAATATAGCATATTAACAAAAGTTGATAAATTTAAATGTAAAAAATATTAAAAATAAATAAATTAAATGTCATAAAGTATTTATCCTATGAGTAACTAATAAACTACTTCAAAATTTTATCCTCATAATAAAATTATCCTCGAATCCATTTAATATGTACGTTGACACAATCGGTGGGATCTACTAGTAGGGTCGAGGCAAAAATTTTTTACTTTTTGTTTTCTCTCTTTGCGTCTTATTATATAGTTCCCGCCGGGGGGGGGGGGGGNTCGTCGGGGAATACAAGCAAATAGAGAATGTGGCGGCATGCCAACAGTAGTTGATGTTTCTTCTGACTTCTTAAGGTAATTAACTATTTTAAGGCGACTAATTGTGCGTCATCTACATGCTATTAAAGTCAATACAAACGTATTGATTCCAGAAGATAACACAAGAACTAGATTAATTAGTCTTCTTTTGAGCTTCAACAATTACCCCTCTTGTCAATGAGTGTTTGACCTGAAATAATTCTCAAGAAATCAATGGTAAAAAGTAAAAGATCGTTTTAAAAGAAGACAAACAATTACAAAGTTCTTGATAAAGAACAAGATGTGAATTGTAGTTGCTCAGAATAGAAGTAAATGAAGTACAATTTTTATTGAATTATCACAAAGTGAAGATGATACAAGTTGAAGAAATGTAAACGTAAAAGTAAAGTTATAGGGTAGACCTTACGAAATTGAAGATAAAACTAAACTAGAATTTAAATAAAAGGAAATGAAAATGAAAAAATGGTAGCATACATTGGGTTTTCGTGTACTTTTAGCGTTGTCTGGTACTTGAGCATTTGATTAATCAATGAACCACCCCTTATTTGACGCTGATGCCTTCTATTTATAGAGGTTAAGGCCTTTAACTATCACCGCGAACATCTAGTGACAGTTTTCTCCAGTTTTGCCACTATCCTCAAAATTTGGGCCAGTTATGCCCTGGTAAGCGACACGTATGCATGGTGGTATCATTATGTGCCCACTACGGTTGTATTGAGGTAAATGGTGGGTATCACCTCCCACTTGCCACGTTGGATGGAAGTTACATTTTTTATACGAGTAACTGTTCCCTCCAAAAGTATATATTTGAAACTTATATCTACATTTTTGTTAACTCTTCAAACATGCCGCAACAATTAATCATCCCGTTCCTTGATGGCGACTACTAGCCAAACTCCATGATTTTGTTTACTTGCGACGTCTAAGACGTTTCTCCTCTGAACACTTGTTATTAAATTTTGTGGCACTCTATATTCATAAATGGCCTTGTCGACTCATGACTATTTTCTCATGTGTTCGGTCGCTGATTTTGTCTTTTAACGACAAAAGATTTTGTATTATTTTCGAAGTGTTGTTTCCTGTCGCCATTATTAAAGTCAAACAAAGTTGCGACTATATTGATTTAATACACCTTCTATTCATTAGGTCGCAATTCTATCTGTCGACGAGTAATTGTACTGCTTATGCAATTATAGTATTCTTTCACTTTCTTCATTTTTTCGTCGCGTTGCCAATTTTGGCAACCCTCCTAACAATGAGATATGAGATATGTTATATATATAACAAAATTTGAACAACAATTATACTATTTTTTTTTTACAAAAAGTACGAGTTTTACTATGTTCATATTTTTTTATAGGACTTATACTTTTATAAGAGAATAATATGATTATTGTACAAGTTTTATTGTACAAATAACATTCTTATAAGAAATTCGTGTTGGTTTATAAAAGGAGAAACTCTTAGTCTTGGAGCAAGAGAATTTTATTGTTCTTATTCATTACTATTCACCAATCACCACATTATTGAATGGGTTCAATCATTTTTGTGTGGATTTTATTGTTCAATTATGCAAGATTATGGTCATATTACAATATTATAGAAATTTTCATGAAATCGAGGGGGAAAAAATTCCCCAAATTGAAAAAAGAAAATTAGAGAAAATTTTCCAGATTTTATGATAAAATAATGATAAAATTTTTAAAATTGGAGGTTTCTTTTTTCTAATTTCACTAAAAGTTTATACTTTTATAAATGCCCTAAAAAATAATTTTTTCGCTTCAAAATCCATAATCAATTCTTTTTGTGTGTCTGGGAAAAGTATCCACTTTTAACGTTAAAATAACATTACTAGTATTGATTTATGCATTTGGCTGATAAACATTAAAGGCATAAGCACGGTGACAATGATAGTGCGAATGGAGAGATACCCCACTAATTAATCAACACGAAAAGAGAGTTGTTGGAAGCTATTGAAGTTTGACCTTTCCCCCGTAGTGGCATGTGGGAAAGGGCACTCTTATTCGTCAACCCCCATAATAATAATAATTTTTTGCAATTAGGAACCCTCCCTGCTGGCCACTCTCTCCCTATATAAGTAGCAAATTCTTCACACAAGACACAAAACACAAAATAGCACTTGAGATGGCAAATAACTCTCATTCTTTGTCTCTTCTCCTTCTCCTCCTCCTCTTCCTCACCACCCTTGTTGTTGGAACATCCCATGCAGGTGGCATAGCCATCTACTGGGGCCAGAACGGCAACGAGGGAACCCTCTCCGAGGCCTGCGCCACCGGCAAATACACCCACGTCAACATAGCCTTCCTCAACAAGTTCGGCAGCGGCCAGACCCCGGAGATGAACCTCGCCGGCCACTGCAACCCGGCCGCCAACACCTGCACCAAGTTCAGCGCCGAGATCAAGGACTGCCAGAGCCGAGGGATCAAGGTCCTGCTCTCGATCGGCGGCGGGATCGGTAGCTACTCTCTAGCATCCCCTGAGGATGCCAGAAACGTTTCCACATTCCTGTGGAACACTTTCTTGGGAGGCAAGTCTCCTAACAGGCCACTTGGCGACGCTGTTCTGGATGGCATTGACTTCGACATTGAACTCGGCTCCACAGAAAACTGGGAGCACCTCGCAAGGTTCCTCAAGGGATATAGCAGGAGAGGCAGGGAGGTGTACCTTGGTGCTGCCCCTCAGTGTCCCATCCCTGATAGGTTCCTAGGCACTGCCCTTAACACTGGCCTATTTGACTTTGTTTGGGTTCAATTCTACAACAACCCTCCATGCGCTTATTCTAATGGGAACGTAACCAACCTCGTCAATTCCTGGAACCGGTGGACGGCTACGGTGCCTGCCAGGAAGATATTTCTGGGGCTGCCTGCGGCTCCGGAGGCTGCCGGAAGCGGTTACATCCCGCCGGACGTGTTGACGTCTCAGATCCTGCCTGTGATCAAGAGGACGCGAAACTATGGAGGAGTGATGCTTTGGTCAAGGTTCTATGATGTGCAAAATGGGTATAGCACTTCCATTATTGGAAGCGTGTGAAGAATTTAATTAGTTGCAACCGATCAATGATTTGCAACGTCAAGTTGTGGTTTTAAATTAATAATAATAAAGATAAAAGCAAATATTCGTTTTCCAGTTGTTTTTTTGTTCGTCCTTTCAAACGAGAAACGGACGTATAATTTAAAGTCCGTGACCACAGTGCAATTTCAAGTGCGCTGAATTGTAACCCTCATCGTTTCTCTTCAACTCAGCTAATAAATATATTATAATGACAATTGACAATACTTTTTAACAAGTTGAACGACCAAAGGCACGGATATCAGCAGGAAGAGAAGGAAACGATGATTATTTTAATTTGAGAATCTCCAAACTCAAGTTAGCAAATGTTTATAATGTAACGACCTTCAATTGGTAGTAAAAAGCATGCGTGAAAGGGGTTTAGCCGATGGAATCAATTTCATAATAAACGTGAATAACGATAAGCACACTTGAAAGTTCAATTAACACGCATGTCATGGTAGTAGTTCGTGATAACAAAGATCCATTATCCTGAAAATGTTAGTCCATCGGCAGACAGATATTCATTCCTGTTATTTAAATAATTTTTTTTGGATGTGAGAATTGTATTAGAGTTTCACATTAGTTAAAGATAAAACTTAAATGGTCTTTACAAGATCAAGACATCTAGGTTGACA
>QANU01020478.1:36333-156652 GCA_003254905.1 Nissolia schottii
AAAAAAAAAAAAGGAACAAGATTGGCATCATTCAACAAGAGGGAATATGCTCTTCTAAAAATAAATGTAGTGCTCTCCTAAAAGGCTTGAAACTTGAAAAGGCTGAAAGTTTATTGGTTGCCACTCTGACCTTTCTTTTTTTGGTTTACACCGTTCGGACTTGGATATTGTGAGTGGATTGGAACCTCCATATGGGTTGCCTGCCACTTTGTACAAGTGCTACTTCTTCTCCTTCCTTCACCATCCCTTGCTTCTGCATATGGAAAACAATACTTGTGATGATCATGGAGAAACTTGAACAAAAAGTAGAATGAAAACTGAAAAGTAAGACATTTCCTTGTTTAAGTAGTTATGCAAGTGTTTTTCCCCAAACAACAAAATTAGCCATCCAATTCCACGTGCATATTTGTCAAGTAAAAGAAATTATTTTATAGCCAGAAAGGGAGCCAAGCACATTTATATAGTCACTAGTTGCATAGCACAAATATAAGTCAGTCATATGGTTAAGTTCCACTTCTCAGTGCTTATAGATCAACAGTAATAAGTTCGTATATAAGTACATGATTAAAATATTTTTATTTTTTCTGAAACACTTTTTAAGGGTTCAGAGATTGCGTTCAAGAATGAACAGTAAAATCAGCCGTGATAGAACAGTCTAAACTCTAAAATCATTTTTTATCTGGTTAGAAGTACAGTAAACGTGGCTATTTCTACACTGCAGATATATATCTCAATCACTGAATAAATATCCAAGCATTACCTGCAGCAAATCCAGGGCTCTTGTGAAAGTCTCTTCAGCATCATCAGAGAATTCCATGTATATTGGACAGACTCCTTGATACAAAGCCAGCCTCTGTTGTGTCCTCTTCCTGCATAAACAGCACAATTAGTTAGATAATAAAGGCAGATTTATGTAAGGGCACTAATCTAGCAGTTTTATGTTACAAAGCACAGACATCCAAGAAACTGAGAACCTCAAGCTAACTGTTAAAGGGGATTTTAGAGAATGTAACACAATGCATTTTTGAGAACCTCTTTAAGGCAATTAGGCATATATGCCATTGCCTACTAGCATGTCTGGATTTCCTTTTGCAAAGTTCCAAACTATTGTTTGAGAGTTGCAAATGAAAATCCAAACATGCATTTAAGCTTGTGATTTATCATGCATCCACTTTTTTTCAATAACAATCATATTTCTTATCGATAAGAGAAAGCGAAGAAAAAGAACTCACTGATCTGTAAAAGCAAATATGGTGCCAGTTGGTCGATAGTGGCTCAGAAGGATAGCCATGAAGCCAGATCTAGTGAACACAACTGTTGAGGTTCCAAGGGTATTAGACATCATGGTTGCATGGTACGCAAACATCTCACTCATGTGGTTCTACATAGATTCAATATAAATAAGCCGCACGTTTCAGCACCAAATGTAAAATCATGAGCATTATATACAGAGAGAGAGAAAGAGAAGGAGAAAGAGAAATCAGCATGGTAACAAATTACATCGAGTTTAAGTTTAAACCTTGAATACTTGACCAATGTTAGGTGGCATTTGACCACCTGGTATAGTGGCTTCTGTCCGCAATGCTACTGTGTGCATTACTTTCACAGCTTTTAATGGGAACCTGCATTATAATAAAATTAATCATTATTGTCACAGCATCCAGTGCATTTTCTTGCTCTAAATTTGTTTTCTAAGTCATTCAGATGCTACTATTGCGACCAATGAAACACGGAAACGACACAGGGCAGTTATGGGGAAACAACAAATCTAAAATTATAGGACATCACATGGCTATAATACAACATATAAAACTAGTATAAAGTTAACATATTAAAAACACAAACTTAAATTAAACTAGGGACAAAAAATATTTTAAAAAGTTAGTCCAACTCATTATAAAACATCTACTATGTTGATATAAATTACAAAAAATATAAGTAAAAAAATTAGACAGTATAATTAGAAGAACCCTAAAGTGTCCGTGAAGTGTTCAGCACGGAAACATATCTGACATGGATGCTTATCCGACAAAGATATGACCACTATTTGAAGTGTCTGTGCTTCCTATGCTATGACTGAGTACAAATATTGATACTAAGACATGTAACTTTTATGCAAAACATTAAAACATGATTTTTTTTTTTTTAAGGTAACACTAATTTGATTGCTATATTTTCTTTCCTTTTCTTTTGATATTTTTGGGCTGTTAATTAACTGAGTCATTAAACTCCGTATAGTCTAGACTAGCTTGTCAAGGTGATTAGATACTGAGGCTGGGAAAGTTATTTACTTACTTCCCATGTGCAGTTTCACCAGAAAGCATGATTCCATCAGATCCTTCTCGTACAGCAATTGCAATATCAGATACCTCTGCTCTGGTTGGAGTTGGGTGAACAATCATGCTTTCCAGCATGTTTGTTGCCACAATAACAGCCTTTCCCATGCTACGGCATATCCTGATTATCTCTTCCTACATTAGCATGTATTGTGGATGTTAATATAGCACAACTTGATGTCCAGTCATGGAAGATGGTACTAACTGATAATTATCTTTAACCACTGAATATCAGTTCTGTCAAGACTTTACCTGCAAAAGTGGAACCTCTTCAATTGGTAGTTCTGCACCAAGATCTCCTCTTGCAACCATAGCCTAAACAGGATGGCAAAAGTAGATAGGTCAAAATCAAGAGTCAGTAAACAATCACTATGCAAACTTAATCCATACTAAGCAAAGTACATTCAAAATTGAAGTCGTTTAGTTTTACAATATTTACTAAATCAACCCTATTCCACAAAAACAGGCAGTAAGCATGAAATGATGCAAGGATTAGGTTAGCACCCCATCAGACGCTGTAATTATTGAATGTAGGTTTGGTATAGAGTCCGCACTTTCAATTTTTACAATGACATGTATATCAGCACCACAGCCTGCAGAGTAGAAAATTCATCATATTTCTAATTATAAAGAGAAACTAATCAGATGAACCATTTATATATTTGATGAGTATTTTAGATATTTACTTTTCAAATAATTCTTCAGCTCATGAACTACTTGTGCATCCTTAACGAAGGAAACAGCATAGAAGTCGACTTGGTTATCCACCCCAAATTTGATGTCATCCCAGTCCTTCTCTACAACAAATCAATATGAACCTTATGTCCATGGAAAACTGTAAACTTAATAAACACAGCATCCGCACGCGCACACAATCATGCAGAAAATGTACTGACGGAAAATTATCAAGAATAGGAATAATCCAAAATCTAACCAGTGATTGAAGGCAGTGTTGCACTTTTCCCCCTCACATTCAAATGTCTCCTTGACTTGAGCTCTCCTCCATCAACAACTTCACATTTCACATTTTCCGCAGTCTTGGACTTAACCAAAAAGGACATCATACCACCTACATCATACATCACGAGTTAGAAGTTTATTAAAGACAGCAACGGCAGTAGCATACATCAAAAACTTAGCACCATTGTCTTTACCATCCTAAAGTTCCACGGACTCTTTATGAGATTAATATAAATTAGATAAGTGAAGATACCATTCAACAATAAGAATGTCAAATCTGTAAATGTTGTGATGTAGACCATTGTCTCTAGTATTTCATATTCCTTTGCATAGAATCATAAAATATACATCTTCCTACAATTTGGTATATTTGCAGGTTGGGTGGTTGACTGAAATTCCTGTTAGTAAATTGTAATTAATGATCCATGGATCTACTAATGGAAGCTTGTGATTCTCAATAAATATGGGTGGAAGGCAGAGGTAGCAGGAACCAACATGTTTGATTTAACAACTTCAAAGATGGTAGTACATGCCAGATTGCAATTGAGTGCATGCATGAAATTCTTCCTAAACCCAGCATCTGCTGATTAAAGTGTAAAAGCTAGCTATGTGCTCAAACATAAACATATCAAATTCATGGACCAAGTTATAACATATTTGCAGCAGAAGATTGCCATGCCACTGCCTCAAGAGATCCATCTCTAAGAACATAAATTTTATATAGACTAGGAGACTACCCCCCATTGCAGTACAAAGAGAAAATCAACAGAAGTTAAAGAAAGCCAGGCACAAAAACGCGAATCAAGTCCCATGTTTGAGTGGCACGAAATTGTAGGTAACTTGAACATTTTACTATCAGCTGATTGCCTTACCATCAACAAGAAGCATGTCCCCTACTTCGACATCATTAACAAAATCATCATAGTTCACGCTAACACAATCTGCAGTTCCAACGCCCCTTTGGATAGTGAAAGTGAACTCTTGCCCCGTTTCTAATGTGATCGGTTGTGGCAAATCCCCGCTCCTAACCTCAGGACCCTGCAAACAAAGGAAAAAAAATAAAAGCCAACACAACAAGACAATGACAACAGAAACATGATATATGAGCATTAGCAACTTAGCCTTCTTAAAATCACTGAAAAGGAAAAAAAAGATACCTTACCTTGGTGTCAAGCATGATTGAAATTACATTGTCCTTGGATTGTGCATTATACTCCTTAACCAAATCAATAACTTTCTGATGAGAAGCATGGTCTCCATGAGACATATTAAGTCGTGCAACGTTCATCCCAGCCTCAGCAAGCTTCCAAATCATTTCCCTGGTGTTGGTAGAAGGACCAATGGTGCAAACAATCTTAGTCTTCCTCCTAAACGTGGGCTTGGACCACATTCCAACAGAAGTGTCACTAAGCTGCTGCAAGCCACGCAAGTGCTGCAACTCCTCCTCAATCTAATAATCACCACAACACAAAAAAAAGGAGTTGACAACAACAATTTCCCCAATACCTCCCATAAACCACTTGCATTATCTTCCATTTTTAGCACCTGGGTCCTTCCAAAGACACCAAATTTCCTCACTTACCCATCAATTAATTTTCTTAGCAACCAAGTAACAGATTGAAATCGAAGCGAGGGGCAGAAGAAAGCACGAACCTTTTGATCATCCTTGGGTGAGACAGGGAAAACTTCAGCTGGTGCGGGTACAGATTTCCTTGTACTGACGTGGCACGTAGTGGATGAAGCTCCTCTGAGGGGCTTCTTGTTACATTGAGGTGGGACCACATTGGGAGGGAAAGTTGGAGGCATTAGCGAGGTTTGAGGCCTGTGGGGCGCAGATCCGGAGGTGGGGCGCGAGAGGGAGGTGTGAATGGATCGAGTGGCCACTACCTGAGCCATTGTTGGTGCAGAGAGAGATAGAGAGAGAATGGGGGGTGTGAAGAATAGAATAGAATAGAAGGGAAGGAGAAAATGGTGTGTGTGTGAGGTTAAGAAGGAAGAAGGAACTGAGGAATTTTGAAGGCTTGGAGAAATCGCCGTTACATTCGGCGAAGGTAATGAGAGAAATATAAAAGGGAGAGAGACACAGCGCAGACACTTCGTTTGTATCGAACGAATGAACTGCGCTCCTTAAACTATAGTTGTCTAAAGTAGCTGGATGTATACATACTGCGACGTCGTTTCGATTTGGACATTTACATTTGCCCCCATTCAATCGTTGACGTTCTTAAAGGGCAACCTACTCTAACTCTTATTATTTCGGTTTAATATTATATGTTACTTTTTTTATAAATACACATATTAATAAATGTTTCTTGTGAATGGTAAATGTTTAGATTGGTTAATTCACTCAATAACTTGAGAAATCTTATTTTAGTGATACATTTCACTCTAATTTTTTTATTTCTTTTTTTTCTCGTTTTTAATTTGTAGGAAAGTCATGCCTCCATATAGGGTGTCATGAGCTCTCAGCTTAGTGCTTCTTAACGGTCAATCATTTTAAGGTGATTGACTTTTTTCAGAGTCTATTTTAGACCACGTATTTATTTTTTAAGTTACTTATTTTAATAATTATTTTATTTATACATGGTTTATGAAATCCTAAGAGGTGGAACTTAATATTTTATTTTATGTATTTACGAAGTTTGTTATTTTATTAGGAATTCTTTTTATGAAATTAGTTATTTATTAATATTTATTTATTTATGAAAATAGTAAAATATTTATTTAATTAGTTATTTCCTTATTTATGAAATAGTTATTTATTTAGAAATGTCTTTAATTACGAAGTAGTTATTTATTTATAATTATTTATTTAGAATCCTTCTTTTATGAAAGTAGTTATTTATGAAATATTTACGAAACTGTTTGAGAAAGTCACTATTTTAGAATCACATGGGACCATGTGTTTTATTGCATTAAGTAGGTCATGTTGCGTTTGTACTATTAGAATTAAGCGGTATAAATATTCACATATTTATAATTGTTTGGTTAGGCTTAGTAGAAACCTTTAACAAAATATTATGATTAATAAAATATTGTGGTGGGATAAGATTTTTGTTAAAGAAAGGTTCTGGCTAGGACAATACTTGATATTTAAGCTGACCATTGTGACCTACATCTCTTACCTAAAAACTTCCCTAATTATGAGATCTTAGTCTACTTATATTTTTCTAAGATAAAACATTTAATAATATTAAATCATATTACATTATCAATATTAGTTAGAGGATTAAGTTATTATGATCATGTTATGTTATGTATTTAAATTGGTTCATGAGAGTTATATCTATAAGAACTCCTATGTTGACCCTGGTATGCCTTGTACTATTGTAAAGTATAATAGGATTCATGTAACTTTAGGGCAATATCATAAAGCCAAAACGTGGCAGTCCGTGATACCTAGTGCGATGTATCATATAGATCAGGACTAACTATTAGAAATCTATAAACTTGGATAGTGTATCCCAACTATCGTGGCCTAGATATTTGGGTAGTGTGTCAAGACTAACTACTGTAAATCTATAGTCTAGGTTAGTGTATCCCCAATTATCATAGTCTAGATACTTAGGTAGTGCGTCATAAGCAAAACCGTAATGTTTAGAATGTCTATCTAGAAAATTCTCAATTGAATTATGTTTTCAAATTCTTTATGTACTATTTATTATTGTAAAAATGTTTTATGCTTGTTGTATATTATATATTGCATTTGCATGTCATCTTTTTAAGTGTCTCATGTCTCCGTGTAGACGGCTATTTGCTGAAACTCTTCCCATAATTCTCACCCATCAACTTCCCTCTCAAGTTACAGATTACGAAGCGAAGTAGCAGTGTATGGAATTTATGGTCAGTGCAGTGACGTCAGAATTCAAAAGTCAACAATTCGTCTTGAGGTGAAGCTATATGTAGGAATTGTTAGTCTTAATTTTATTTTGTAATCGAGTCATGTTTAGAGTGCTCCAGTCTTCGGACCAGTCACATATTTTATTATGTATATCTGTGTTCATTGTAAAAGAGTTTATGTTTATTAAAAAAAATTATTTGTTTTTAATTAATAATTTTTGGGTCATTAAATGTTGTTATCGTAAGAATCTTAATTGGTACTCGCTTTGATCTCTTCCTTGGGCTCTTCCAGCTGTTACTCCAATACCCATCATAGAGGATGCTGACTAGGATGGTACCCCACAGGTTTGATACCATCCAATGGCACCCTTATTTTTCAAAAAAATAACTTTTAAAAATTATAAATCAAGTCACACCTTTTATTGTTTATTGTATTTTGCTCCCCATCTTACAAAACTTTATTATTTGTACACTGAGTCCCCATAGGTATATGCAAAATGACCAAAATACCCTTATCTTTCCTCCTTCTCCTCCTCCCTCTACGTTCGTCTCCCTCTCCTCCGCCACCCCCTCCTCCTCTGCAAAGCAACCATCTTTTCTTGGAGAATGTCTCCCACAACCAACTCAAGGCCCTATCTACTGTCCCAGCCGATAGCGCCGCCTTCGATCGTGACCGCAGCTCCGGCAACTCCGCTTTCATCATCACTCCTCCGCCCATTTTGGACTCGCACGCATGAGTCTAAACCATTTGTTGCTGCTACAACCAATCGTTTTTGGTAATGTGTAGTGCATAGAAAGCAATTCTTAATGCCTTCTATGCTGCATATCAGTTACAATTTTTATTAAGAGATTTGATGTAGACATCTTAATTACCAACCCACAAAAATAGGAATAGAGTTTGGACAAAAGTACCAATCAATCATACGGAGATATGCATTTATAAACAAATCCCATGGAAACTGAATTTTAGACTACCTAATCTACAAGCAACCATACATTAGAAACGGTTGAAAATAATAGGCTACTACTTAGGCTAGATTGCTACACCCATGTAGTAAAGGGGATTTGTGGTTCTAATAGTGGTATGAATTGTTCTTTTTATAATATATATGTACACAATCAGTGAAGACTGCCAACCAGAAACTATGTGCTTTGTGTGTCCATTTATTACTATTACTATTATAATTAGTATATTTATACAATATTAACAATCCAACATAGTTTTTTTTATTGCTAATCAAATGAACCCATTCATCAAAACAAGTATTCATGCTCAACACTCATCAAAAATGTAAAATAGCGTTAGATAGACATCTCAATTAGAAACCCAGGAAAAATAGGGATAATGTTTGGACTAAACAAAATCAATCATGGATAGACAGAAAATCTAAACAAATCCCATGGAAGCTGAGATTTAGATGACCAAATACCATCTAGTGTGGTATCCGAACAAAACTCAAATACCATATGATATTATGGTAGAAAGTATCAATTTTGCCTTAGAAAATTAGTCAATTAGTAAGCAAAGTAATTTGAAATGTTAGTGAAATAACATTGTTTATAATATTTAGTTGTGATAATAACAGGTAAATAACATAAATGATGGGGACTTTGATGAAGGAAGTGTTCTTCATGACAAATTTGCTACTTAAAGCAATCCTGCTCAAATAGAAAACTTTAATTATGTATAAGTTTATTTTTTAGTCTTTCATCAATCATGTAACCTTAATAAATACTTAGTAATTATTGAAATTTAAATATTTGTCAAATTTCAAACATTAACTAATTAATAACAACTTGCTGAATGACAAAATTAGTAATTACTATGCTTAAAAGGCCTAAACATACAACACTATGATATGGTTGATAAAACAACTTTGTTAAATCTCTCGGCACATCGCGCGGGTTAGATTCTAGTAATTAGAAAAGTCCATTAATCTTACCCGAAAAATTACCCAAGAAGCAAAACGGTGCCGTTTCTAGGTAAAAGCCCTTAGCCGTGCGCGCCCTCAAAAGCGCGGGAAAATTTTCCGCCACTCTTCAACTCACTCTCAGATCCCCAAATTCCCCCCACACTCTGCCACTCCCAAATCAGAATTCCCCAATTTTCTTATGCTTTTCCCACAAAACCCTAATCCCCAACAACAGCAGCAACAAAGCATGGGCACGGAAGGGTTATCCCTAATCTGCGCCGGCCTCGGAACCGTCGAGGAGGACGACCAAGGCAACCATATCTACTCCAAGGGCGAATACTGTTTAGGTATGAATCTCTTGCATTTTCCATTTCCCCCTTTTTTTCTTTCGATTTTAGTTGGTGAAACTTTTTCGGGTCCTCATTGTTCAATTTCGATGCCGGCTTTCCAGATAATCTGAAAGACTTGCTGAGGTTTATGAGGCGCGATGACCCGCAAACCCGCGACGTGTTCAAGCAGGTTTGCAAATGGAACATCGTTTCCAAGGATCTCATTCCGATCATCGAGTACTGCCAGGAAGATCGAAACTTAATCTTGAATGCAGGTCTTTCATTTATCTATTTGTTAAATTTTACTTCGTTAGAACTGCTTGAATTTGCTGATGTTGATGGAGGGATTTGATTGGTCAATTTGTGGTTGCTGAGGGTTTTTTGTTTTATGATTTTTCAGTGAAGGTGTTGGTGTTCCTTACTATGCCGATCGAGCCTGGTTCCGCGGATATTCCGCAGCAGTTGGAGTATCTGTGGGGATTAAAGTCTGCTGTTACGAGAAGTGATGTAGTTGCAGTGATAGTATCGTTTCTAGAAAGACCACTTGAGAATTTGGAACGGTAAATTATTTATAAATATTATTTATGGTTATGATTGGAAATCAAGAATTTCAGAATTTGGGATTCATATTTATGCCGGTATATATTATCGTTTTTTTTTTTTTTTTTGGTTTACAGTGACGCATTTACTGAAGATGATTGGAAATTGGTGCAGCTAGTGCTTACATTATTCAGGAATATCCTAGCTGTTCAGGAAATCCCGTTGCAGCAGAATTCAGCTAGTGCTACTGAGTATTTATCACTGAGAGATAGGTTTCTGGAACTTTTATCCTGCGAGAATATACTGGATATAGTATTGGTTATATCTCAACATGTTGGTGGTTCAAGTGTTTATCTTCGTCAGGATAACATGCTTCTGCTGGAAATTTTCCACTATATATTCATGGGTCAAGATCCAGAGCTGATCATTAGACACCATTTGAATGGATTAAAGGTTTGTCCTCTCAACTTGACCAGCCTCCTTTTTTTTTGGTTTTTGTTTTGGCCAAGCTTTTAACGCATTATTAATTTAAATTATTGTTTATAGAATGTGCTTTGACAATATAATGTACTAGTTTTTGTTAATGTTTTCCTCCTTCTATCTACTAGCTAAAATACTCCATCATCCACACTATTTACACAACATCTAGTGGTGTTGTTTCTTATTCTTAGGTTGTGTAATTTTTGGTCATTTACATGTTACCATTTCTTTCAGGTGGATGAAAACTCCAAAGCTTCTCATACCAGTCTCCAGTCCATTATGGAGGAGGAAAAGAAGAAAAGAAATATTTGTAGGCTCAACAATATAAGTCGCCATTCGCAATTTAGTGGAACATTTGCACGGTTTACCATGGTACTATATTTTTGCCCTGACAATTAGCTTTTATTGTAGTTGACTTAAATGATACCAGTTTACTCTTTTTGGTAGGATGGTTCTAAGGCAGTAGTTAAGGGAAATCCTAATTCTTCTCGTAATGTAATGCTTAAATCAAAAAACGTTACTCGGCGACCTGCCAAAAAAATTGCATGGGACCATCCAAGGTTGCCTTCAACAAAGGATAAGATACTGGAATTGCTTTACGGATTTGTGAATCAGTTTCTTTCTGGCGGATACAATGGTATGCCTTTCAGATTGTTTCATTTACATTTATTTGATCCATTTTTTTGGGTTTCAAGTTGTGAAGCTAGAAGTAATCTCATTGTAACTTAAATCTGTATCAGTTTTGATGCGATCCATTCGTGAAGATATTGAAAAGGAACACCCTGCAATTCAAAAGAGTGATGTTGTTGTTTTCTTTCAAGTGGCTGAATTTGTTACTTCATTTCAGTTTTACAAGTATTCGGCTTCTAAGGTGAGAATAATATTCTGAGATCTGCATATCTCTTGGTACAGTTTTCTCTGTTCCTTTTTTCCCACTGAAACACTTAATTTTCCCATTGATCAGAGGTATTAATTGCATAGTTTATGATATTAATGGTTCTGGATCAAGAAACAGTTCTAATTCATCTACACATTGGAACTTGATATAGATTCTCCTCACTAATTTAGTTGTTTTCTAATTAGTTAGCACTTAATAGTGTGCAAGTCTAATGAATGTCAGACCTGTTTATTCAAGTTAGTGATTTCATTGTGAATATGAAATAAATCACTAATCACGTGCTGAATGATATTTTTGTGAAAGAAGAATTTCGCATGAACGATTGGAAATCAATGAATTTAAATTAGAAAGTAAACCACTGCATCTCTTGTGCTTATCTAGTGTGAGGTATCACTTCCTGCTTTATTTTCAAATAGCATATCTGTCATTTGTCAATCTACATTAACATTAGTAAAAGGATGTTCATACATATGTTATATTTAATAGACTAAGGAGGGAGGAGACGCACTTAAGACTTTCGGTGACAGAGATGCTGATTCCTCAGACTTCAATGGTCAAATATGTGGCCCAATTGCAGCATCCTTGAATGAGTCAATGTTTCAATTAGTCATTTCAAAGTGGCGCCATGCCTATGATGGTCTAAAGCAAACAAATGACCACAAATTTCTATCTGCAGCTGGTTCTCTCCTGAAAAACATGGTAATGTGCACTACCAAATCTTAGTAATATCCTGAGTGATTTTTCTTGGGTCCAATATGATTTGAGATATTTTATTTAATTTACTTTTATGCATGTATCCTTACACCGTGATCTAGAAACTGGTAGCTAGCTGCTTTTCCTTCTTTTTTTATTTGTGCTCTATCTCATTTCCTCCTGGGTTGTCTAGCTATTGTAAATATATCTTGCAAACAATAACTCCCTTTGTTCATAACCTCCTTATGCTTCCTAATTGCCATTTCTTGATTTTTGCAGATTCGCATGTTGGATTTGGTACTTAAATTGTTGCCAGAGGACTCCAAGGAGCCACAAACAGCTCGCATCCTTCTTTACAAGTTGTTTTATGATCAGACTGAGGAAGGGATGACTCAATTCCTCTTGAATTTGATAAAAACGTTTGATGCCCACAAACAACCCAAAAGGTTTCACATCTTTATTTAAACAATGAAAAACTTTTACATTCTTTATCCATGTACCTGTGTAAATTGCTTTTTTCATGTGTCAAACTCATACATTAGCAGCTTTCCAGGCCCCGTATAATTGTAAAGCTATATTGATTGTTTACAAGTTATGTTTTTATAATTTGTACAAATATAAACCACACCATAACGTACTCTGCTGCTAGGCTGCATAATTGACATTAGTAACGATAATGATAATAATGATGATGCTTTTGTTACATATTTTTGTGTGTATGTTTATGTATAATCTGCTGTTGTTACCTTGATATGCTAACATTGCCATACATGATTGTTGTTTCTTGTCAGTGATCTCGCAGATTTGATAGAAATCATTCACAAGGTTGTAAAGCTAATGGATAACCTTCAAACTCGAGGAGCATTGAGGGTAAGCTGAGATTGTGTATTTGTGTGTTTGCTTTTACCTGTTGAGTGTTGATTAAAATCTATGAATAAAATAACCTGGGATCTATAGCAAGGCAAGATACTTGATACATACCATACCACTTTACCACATATAGTTAAGTACTGGGATCTATAGCAACTTCCTTTCTTTTTAAGAGTTTAATGAAGTATGAATTAGTAGTTTAAGTATTTTTAAATCTCAGTTAAATTTTTAAAAATTAAAAATATAAGTTGAAAATATTTTAAAAACAACTTTAAAATTATAAAAATATATTAATATAGTTTATTTTCTCTCTAAAAAATACAAAGAATTTTTAAATTATAATAGATATATGTATAATTAATTAATAACATATGTAAAATAAAAAAACTAAACTAATCATTGGAATGTATTCTTTTAATTTAACAAGAAAGTTTTGAAGAATATGAAAAAATAAAATAAACTCAAATATATAAGTCAAATTTTCAATTATCCCGTTTGAAATTTATGTATATGGTGCTGCCACCTTTGCCACAGCCCACAGGTATCTTAGAATTTGGCAGTTTCTAATCCTTTTCTTTGTTTTTTATCTTCCTAATTCAAGGTCGCAAGAAAATCAAGGAAAGTGATAAAGAAGAAACTTCCAGAAGGAACAGAATCAGGAGACAAACCAACTGCAGATGATTCATGCGATCAAAACGATGGTGGCATCTCTGTTGACGATCAATCAGCCGAAAATGAGCCACTACAGAAGGAAGACCTACCAAAGGCAGATTTCACTGGGGAAGAGGATGTCCCTGATGATGATCCACATCAAAAAGATGATGAAGTTGGTGCCTCCAAATGTGGTTTGGATCCAACAGAAGACACAATTTCTGAGGCTGCTGATGAGGATATGTTGGATGGAACTGGTGATTTTTCTGAAGACGAGCAATTAAATGCAAATAGTGAAGTTGATTTCAAGGTCTCAACACTGGTCTCTGCCTTTGCAAATCACAGTATCATTCAGAAATTATGTTGGTTGCTCAAGTTTTATAAGAGCAACTCCCTTGCTACAAATCATTACATAATAAGCATGTTGCGGAGAATAAGTGATGACCTTGAACTCCACCCAATGCTCTATCAGGTTAAGTTGGAAAGCATTTCTCCTTCAATGAGATCGTATAGTTGTTTATGAATGTGAATCACATTTCTTAATGTTAATATATTCTTGCAGTTGTCTCTGCTCACGACTTTTTATGACATCCTGGTTGAACAAAAATCATGTCCCTGCAATGAATATTCAGATATAGTTGATTTTCTGACCAGTTTGGTCAGAATGATGCTAAAGAAAATGAAAAAGCAACCCCTCCTGTTCGTGGAAGTCCTTTTTTGGAAGACCCGAAGAGAATGCCATTACATTAATGCTGAGTATTTGTTGGATGAGCTTGGCCATTTGAAGAAAGAAAGTAGAAACTGGAATAGTACTCAAGGGGATGGAGAAGATGGTTCATCTCCTGTGAAGGCATGGGCACGCAGAAGTATAGCTGATGCACTTGGTGAGGATGAAGCTGATGTTGTGATTACTCATGACTCAGGATATGATAAGTAAGATAAAATTCTCAAACTCTGCTCGTGAGCTTTTCTACTTGCTATGGCTTTTGGGAAAGTTTTAGCTACTCTGGGATAACCAATTTAAGAAAGTGGGACTACTTGTTGTTAACTTAACCAATTTTCAGTTTATGCCTGTTTGATTCATAGTTCTTGCTCAAATGGACATACTGCGAAGAATGAGTAATTAAAATGCTCTTTTCTTTCTTTCAGCAATGGAGAAATGCTTGATGATGATGTTATTGAAGGCTTTGCTTCTACCTTAGGCAGCAAGAATGGCAAAGATGATAATAGGTATGTAAACAACTCGTGATCGGAGTTTACTCAAAATTTTCTTGTTTCTGATACTTGGTTTATTTGGGCATAACAGTGGGGAGCAATTGGTGGAAAATGTATCTGGAATAGCTCCAAGGAGAAAGAAAAAACTTATTCTTGATGGTGAATTGGAGAGACAAATCAAGGATCTCTTTGAGAAGTAGGTTTAACCTGATCAAACTCCATTTTCTGAACTCTGAAGCATTGTTCAAATTATTGTCTTGAAAATAAGCTACTTAGCCTTTTTTCACACCGTTGGTTTTCATAGCTTTCAAAAAAAAATTGTGTTGCTGATAAGATTTGCCTTCATTTTCGTTACTGATTCTTCCTTGCTCTGGCTATTTTAGATTTAAAGATGATCGACACTGCAGTCGTCGTATTGCTGAACAGCTAGATCCAGCGGGTAGAATTTCACCAGCTCAAGTTTCCAACAAGTTGAAAAAATTAGGGCTAAAAGTTGGGCCTAGGAAAAAGATGGGTGATGCTGATGAGCCCTTTTCAACTAGCCCTACTCACTTAGATGGTGACAGAAAAGCTGGAACTGTTAATCATGAATCAGTAAATTTGGAGGGTAGCCAGTTGGTTCAGCATCTGTAAGTATATATTGAATAGTAGTAAAATATTACTGGTGTTTTTCCCTAAAAATTATGTTTACAGGATATGAATATTTTTCTCATCATTTTTCGTCTAAAATCAAAATTTATTTGTAGTTTCAATGCTTGTGTTCATTTGTTTATTTATAAAATTTACAGGCAGAAAAGAAAAAGAGTCCGTGCTTTCAATGAAGATCAAGAAGCTCAGATCAGGGTTCTTTATGAGCAGTGAGTGTCCTTTAACTTGGTTGCTTGGTGGAAGATTACATTTTATCTCTCTCTCTCCTCTCTTCTAAGTGAATGCTGAATGGATAGTTAAATGAGGGCGTCCTAGGTTTCTGACTTTCTGATCTTAGTTTGCACATGATGACAAGTAAAAGAAGAATTATTGCCTTTTGTTTTGTTATTGTTTCAGATTCAAAGATCATAGAAGATGTAGTTTCATGATAGCCAATGCACTGGATGTGGATGGTAAATTCACACCTGCTCAAGTCTCTCGAAAACTTAAGCAGCTTGGCTTATCTCTTTCTCAGAAGAAGAGCTCTGGAGGCAAAATGCATAAAAAGGGCGAGGATCTTATGAATAGTTCAGAAGATAGAATGGATGAATCTGGTGAAGAGACATTGATATCTTTGATAGGAAGGTAATGTGCTGATCTGTAGTTCTGTATAAAGTTGACTTATTGATGCTTCAGTCTATTTGCAATATTGTATCATTCACCAATTGGCGTGTGTAACTTCCAAAACACTCTATGAACAGTTCTTAACAGAGACGGTTTTTTAAGGTTTGTAAATATTGAATATATGCTTCAACTGAATTTCAATACATGGCCAAATACAACTTTGTGGTGCTGCCCAGATGTACGAGACTCTCCTATCCTCTCTTTCTAACAATATGTTTATTTAATTTTTAGGAAAAAAACGAAGAATAGCAAAGTATCAAGGGAGCAATTACATGAACAGACCAGTGAGGATAACTTGTCAAATGATGATTCTGATGATGAAATGCTCAGCTCTGTTATCAAGTAAATATCCTCTTCACTTTCCTTTCCTAGGACTAGGAATTTACTGATCATTGATAAATGGTTGAACAACAAATGTTTAGGAATTTAGTTTGAGCTGTTGACTCTTCCTGCCTCTGCTTCTAGTTGCTCTGACTTGAAAATATGATGGACTTGTCTCACATTTGCACAGGCTTATTCTATTCAAAATTAACTGTTTTTTTTTTTTTTTAAATTTGATTTAGGAAAAAAGTGAAGAAAAGTAAAGTATCAATTGAACAGCTTCATGAGCATACGGGTGAGGATACATTATCAAGAGATGAAGATTCTGAGGATGAAATGCTCAGCTCTGTTCTCAAGTAAATATCCCACTCTTTCCTTTTGTATAAATTTACTGATCAATGATGACCATAAATATAAATATTAGGAATTTAGTTTAAGCTGCTGATTCTTCCTGCTCCTTCTTCTATCTGCTTTGACTTGAAAATATAACCATTTTTCATTTATGACCAGAAATTCTTCCTTTTCTAAATGTTTATTCTATTAGCAATTACAGTAATCATGTTCTGCTGTGCTGTCAATGTGTACTCCCTTCTTGACTCTGAACCAGTGTAATACGCTCATCTTATGCCTTTTTTGAGCCTTCGTGTTGTAATTTAATATTTAATGGTGATGTATGTCTTGTCAGAGATTTTCTTTCTCCCTAATTTTGGGTATTTTTAATTATGATTATGGTAATCTTTCATGTTTGACTGTGCGAGTGTGTGGAAATATTGGGTGGGACAAATCTGTTCATATGGTATTATTTGACATGTGAATCCAATTATTTCGTTGCTATCATCTGCAAGGTTGTCAAACTCGAGAGTTTAAGTAAACTCGTTGAGTCTCAGCAAACTCGGACCGTAAACTCGTATGAGTTTACATACGTAAAAAAAATATGTTATAAGCAATATAATTAGTAACTAAACTTGGTTAAATATTGTATTTATAATTGAAATTGAATAATGTTAACTTTAAATTAAATTAAGGAAAGAAATATCATAAAATATACCTTAATGCATGACACTTAATGATTATGTTATACTTTATTCAGTATCTGTATTATTTTATAGTTCAATAAAACATATCTCAATTATGATAAATATATGAAATTAGCTAAATAAACTCAATATACATTATCTAATATAAATAAAGTTAGGTAAGTATCTAACAAAATTACAAAATTTGTACATTTTGAGGTAAACTCGTAAACTCGTAGGTAGATTTTAACTCGTAAACTCGCTAGTAGAATCGCGAGTTTACTTAAACTCGTACAAGTTTATCAAAAAAGAGTTTACATAAGTGTTAACTCGTTTTGTGTAGTAAAATCATAAACTCGTAAGAGTTTACGAGTTAACTCGAGAGTTTAACAACCATGATCATCTGAGATTTACAGTGGTTTTATATGCTTCTACAGTTGAGCTTAGTTGATGTTTGAAAAGGATTTGTTGTTAAATTTTCTAGATATCTTAAATTTAGATTCTGGATTTGACCAGAGGGCAAGATATCAATGTTGCATTAGGATGGGTGTGGAAACCAGGCAAATTATATAGTTTATGCACACCTGTATGTGTTTTATGTCACGTATATTGTAATTCTTACATTGTGAAGACTTTCTAAGTTTATCTTTTGATGTGAAACCTGATCATGACGTCAGTTAAACTGATATGCAAGGGATTTTTTTTATTATATGTTGTCATTGTCTATGACTCTAATCACTTGTAATTTGAGTTGGACTCATCGTTGACAGGCATTGTTCATTTCAGGTTACATGTCAGATTTATTTTGATTAAATGACCAATTTGGTCCCAATTTTTTTTTTTTTACATCAATTTAGTCCTAACATTTCACATCTGTCTTACTAAATTGATATTAAATTTTTTTTTTCGAGGACTAAATTGATGTCAAAATGAAAATGTTAGGACCAAATTGGTTATTTACTATTTATTCTTTTTGTAGTTCTTTTTTTGATGTTCGTTCAATTTCTGGATGTAGGAAAACTAGGAGGTCCCTTAAATCAAAGCATGATGACCTTGAATCTATCCAAATTGAGGAGAGAATAATGGACACCGATTCTTTTGATGGAGGCATAAAAGATGTTTCAGAAAGGTATGCCATTTATGTAATTTGTCATATCAGTAATTGCGCAGCTGCTAGTTTTGATTATTTAGGCTGACAATCATGAGTTCATCGAGTTTTAACTTTTTTAGATTCCTGGATATTTAGTCTGTCTGACACCATTATCAGCTTTATAGATATGAAAAGCTATCTACTTATTTCCTATTCAACAGTTTGCTTGACAACCAGCAAAAGTTACACTGCCCATTTTTGTTTTACTGTACTGGGGTCAAAGTAAGTCGTCTCTGAATAAAAGATTGCAAAGTTTGGTGTAGTATACTGTGTTAGTATTTTCATAGATGACATAAAGCGATGTTATCTGTACAGCAACGTGGAATTAACAATGTGCATATGCAGTTTGAGATATTTTATGGGTTATGCTGATTTAGTGGTTGAATTGTGAATGTCACTGGCAGTGGAAAGCGTGTAGGTTTCATGAACTCTTACCAAGTAGAACATCAGCAAGTTGATGACAACTTGGAAGATTCAGAGGATGAAGTGGCTGGTAGTACACTTCCTGATAATACTATATCTAGAAGAAAGCTGAGAATGGTGATTGACCCTGAGGATGATGACTGAGGACAGTTGCTGCTTGCAAAAGGTTAGAGACTAGTTGTGAATCAGTGTATATTATTTTATCGAAGACAATGCATTTTGTTGCATATATCTATGTAGACATGTGTTGATTAGATAGAAGGGCATTGAAGTTCTACGGAAAGTGGTCTGTTTTGGTTATGTAAATTGAATACTATAGAATAGTTCAGGCAATCTGTTTTTCTACAAAAATGGCTGGGAATTTAAAATGGCTGCATGCCATTAAATGAGCTCACTTAAATTTTACATTCAACTGCATCAACATCAATTAATATTAACATTCTGTCTAGAGTGATGGCTTGGGAGATCTAACTTTTAAACTTACATATTGACCTACATACTTTGATAAATGACATTTTGTCATTTTAAGAGACAAAATAGGAAATAAAATGTCAAGTGTCATTCATTACAGACTTAAAGTATATAGATTGATAAGTAAGTTTAGAAGTTAGGTCTCTTATGCATGTTTCTTATGACAAAGCATTCTACTAAAATATTCTTTTTCTCCCGGCTCTTTTGTTCCCATGTTTGTGCAAAATGTAGTAGGTGGAAGCTACTCTATTATGATTTCCATGCAAAAATAATGCACAAAGTGATTAGGTTATGAATTGTACGTATTAGTGGAATTAGGATCTTCTAAAGTGAGATCCTTCACTTTAAGGGTGTAATGAAAGATCTTATTTTAGAGAGTAAAGGGAGAGATCTCATCATTAAATCAATAAGATTTTGATTTTGGTACATATATACTTGCCAACTTTGAGATTGTTTTTGCTTTTTAATTTATTTCTCCCTTTGTAACAGTTGGTTTCAAGTTAATCTAATGACCAAAAAATAAACAAGTAAACTATTTTTGACTCAGCCATTGGCCTTTTATCGTGCCTTTTTCATGATGACTTTTCTTTTTTATCAACATTTTTCCAATTAACTTTATTTCGTGCTTTGTAGTAAAAGGTGCATGGGCTTTCAGAGTTGTTTGGCAAGACAAGAATGGCTTGTCATAGTTGCCAAGCCATGTATATTTTGCAACATCTATTTTGATACTTAAAATTTCAGGGTGTTCTTTCTGGACCCACGGACCGGTAACCCTTTGAAATGAAATGAGGCCACTATTTTTTATAATGATTTTTATTTTAAAATAAATAGAACATGTATCAACCATTAACTCTTACCATAATCTTAAAAAATAGTAGAGGTATCGGAAAAACTCTCAGAATTTCACATAATCATTAGAGGAAGTTTATGGTGTTAAGCAACGTAGCTTTTTTTCAAATCAAATTAGTTAAGTGTTTAGTACTTTATACCGACTGTTCATCAAATTTAATTTGTTGAAAATAAAAATACGCACTATCATTGATTGCTCTATACAATTTATGATAAATATGGTACACAAAAAAGAATTAAACTCTAGTATAAATACTCACGCCATTCAATTGCATACAGTTGCATCTCCCACCAGTATACTTACAGAGACACAAGCGAAAGCATATCAGCAAAATATACAAAGAAAATGCTAAATATAAACACCACAGAAATCCAATATAGACTAGTTAAATGCTCAAAAGAGCAAGATGAAAAACACCAACATACAATGTGATACTACGATAAAGATGTTACTCGGACAGAGTTATCTGCTGATCCAGTCAGGAAAATTGGCAAGGTCGGATGCCAATCCACAGCAGTAATAGGAGCACCATGAGGAAGTGTTCTCCAACCCCTCAAATGATCTTGAACCTGACCCAAGAGAACCAGAAATTTACATTTGATATTACTAAAAAGATAATCCGAAATATCAAGCACAAGAAAATTCTAGTGCCTTCAAAGGGAAGGTTCAATTAACATGAGAAGAATTCAAGAAACATAACCTGATATATGGGTGCTCTAACTGAACTGGATGTAACCAAGAGTCTCCTCCCATTTGCATCTAATGCCATCTCATGTCTGCAATATTTTGAACCTTTGAGAGGATAACAGAACCTGTGAAATTAAAAAATGATCACACTGAGAAGGAGTGGAGATAAAAGTTTATCCCTCACAATGCATACATGACCTAAGATTTTTAAAACAGCAAAGAATAAAAAACCGTGTCACTGTTGTTCCACACATGTATTACATCCCAGTTGTGCTTGATCTGATTAGCCCCTTCATAGTTTGGATTGTGTTTTACATAATTTAATACTATCAATAATACTCAAACCAAATGTTTATAAATTTATACCATTTGAAATATTTACCCCATTCAACAGTGAAGTCAGCTGTAGGTAATAAAAAGGTAGTTTGGACAAAATTCATGAAGAATACTAACAATTATGTCTGATCATAAATATTCAATTAATACTATCAATGTATTTGATTTCATAAGCTATAATGAATTAAAATATTTATGTGGTGTGGGTCAGAGACCTTACTTACATGAGAGTATAAGACTCCATGACTTATACAAGAATTATGTAAAAATAAAAGGCTATTGGAGAATATTTAGTCTCATTTCCTGTTTCATGCCTATTCATCCCAAAATTTTCATCTTATCACCTAAATGGAACTAATTCCATGTTTAAAAAATGATTAAATACAACAATTATTGAGTAGTATGCCGCCAGATACCACGTTAAACCTTCATACTACCTTTGGCTTGTTAAAACAATTTTCAGCCTTTTGCACAAAAACAAAAAAGAAACACTTGAAGTCCAATCAATTAGGTGTCAACCAAGAAAAATACCTATTACAGTCTCTTGACCACAGAACTTGACCTTGATTTTGCAAACTCCACTCAAAAATCTGAAAAAAAAAAAAGAAACAAAGAGGACCAATTTGTATGGAGTGTATGTTTAAAATAAGCATACTATTTCTCTGGATAAACATTGAATTAATAGTACTTGCCTTTCCATCAGAGCCTAGACTAAAAATGCTAGTCTCATCTGGTCCAAAAAGAATAGAACTGATAGAAGAATCATGTGCAGGCCAGCCAGTGATTTGTAGACCAGCAGACATGTCTTTGACTAGTTAAGGATGACATGATTATCAAACCGTGCGACCCCTGCTAGTACTTTCAGAATACATTCTTTTATCTTTTAAAAAAAGCATTTTATTTTACTGAATGAATGATTCCAATAATCACAAAGTAGGAAAGATGCACATGTCAAATTGGCAATTCCAGCAAGGAAATATATAATAACTTTTTAAATACAGCATACAAAACAATATCTTATTTCATAAACAAACCAAAAAATACATAAATGCAGGGAAGTAGTAAAATGAATAAATAAAGGATACCAAACATGTGGATCATTCCATCAACAGCGGAAGCGGCTAAAATCTTCCCATTATGATTAAAGCATAGAGAAGTGATTGCAGGTGGATCTTCTCCAAGAGGAAGGGCTGTCTTTATGAAATCCAAAGTTAATCATTGCCAAAAAATGACAACATTCTACACAAAGAAGCACATACCATGGCTTTCCATGTCTTCATGTTCCACACAGTTAGTGAAGCGAAACCAAGGTTGTCAAAATAGTTGGAACCAGTGCTACAAAGATAATATGATCCTCAGTATCCCTTGCTAAAATATGCAAAAGTGTAATTTTAACAAAAGTGAACTACAAAAAGGATGGGCATTGAAAGCATGATAAAAGGAAGGATACACTGAAAACAGTAAGTAACTATGGTTTCATCCTTAGGTCTAAAAGCGAAAACAGCAAAATGTACACATCATAACTGGATTAACAGTGTTAAAACAGATAATCAAATCATCAAGTTAAATTAATTTAATATTTCAACAACCAAAAAACCATTATATAAAATTTAGTGAGTACCCTCCAGATGCTGCTGCAGACACAAAAATAGGTTCCACAGGACTGCACTTTATGTCCAAGACGCTGTAAAACCACATACATGTCAGAATTAAAGCAATGCACAGAAACCTGAAAACTTTATAATTAGAAAATACCTTGGAAATGCTTCAGTCGTGTTGAGGTCACAAACAACTCTCTTTGCATCTGCATTCCATGCCTTAATGCACCCATCTGATGTACCTATTAGAAGCTTTTATCAAGAGGAACAGCTTAATAACTTTACAATTTCATATAATCAATACAATGGAATGATTTCTATCATTATGAGAAGTCAATTCACATACCAGGCGGTCTGATTTACATTCCCAGTCAAGTGACAAAATTTCAGTGCCACAATAAATGGTTGCATTTCTAGACACCGGAGTTGATGTATCATACGCCCATATCCTTTATTAAAACATGAAGAGCAAACAAAGACCAAATTGCTTGAGAGAGTTGGTGAAGGGAAACATATAAAGGCTATTTGGAAGGAATAAAAAAGGAAAAAAAAAGGGAATATATTGTGGCATATCATGGTGTTTTTCTCTATGGTATTTAATTTGTTGTGTTGTTGATGGTGCTGTTCTAAATACAATGTGGCAAATGGGTTCAATCAAGGCTAACAAATACATGAAGAGTATTCCATTTTCTTCATTTTAATTAATAATCTGGAATTCTGGATAGTTCACATCAAATCCGAAGAGGGTACCTGACAGTTCCATCCAGAGAAGCACTTGCAATATTATTCCCGGATGCAGAGAAGCGGCATCGGCTGATTGGACTCGTGTGCCCCAAGAATGTTTCCTAGAAATCACAGCAATTTGATATTTAAAAAGGTTATAAAATTTAATATACTCTGGAAAGTAAAACGTCATGGAGTTGACAGTGTAGAGCGAATGGAAAAAAAAAAAGGGAACATAAATAAGGTTCTATAGGCAATTTTACCTGGTGCTCTACTTTAACCTCAGGAAAATCTTCTTCACCATAAGCGTCCCCACTGTTTTCTGCCACAAAAGTAACTTATTTTTATTTCCAAATATCCAATCAATGGCTACTCAATCATTTAACAATTGTTGTCTCATCCCAAAGCCCAATTAGTTCAGCATCCAGAAAATTAGGTGTTTTGAAGCTCGGATAAAGTGCATCAAAATTAGGAGTTGGCGAAGTGAATACAATGCATCCAGCAATTTTTTCCGAAATAATAAACCACAATAAACGGATCGATTGCTTCCTTGCTCCAAAAGCTAAATAAACAAATATAAAGGTTTCTTGTTTCATTTCACACGAGTTTTTCAACTGATTCCATATCATCATCAGCATTTAGGATGCATGAGACTATAATCGAGTCTTATTACTGGAGAATTTTATTACTTTTCAGAATTCACAAACATATGATGTTATTTGTTATTAGCAAAACTCTCTAGATTTCACTGCCCAGTTATCTTGTTAGAACAATAATTCATCATTTAGAGCATGTCAGCAGATGAATTCAAACAAGTATATCCATAGAAAGTAGCAACCACCTTACTTAAAGGACAATGATCAAGTAACTAATCAATGGAACTCCACAAAATGGGAGCAGTCTTGAATTATATTTATTTGAGAATGGATCCTCTTGTCTCTTGTGAAAATTTCACATGACTTGGTCATGTGAGATTTTTCGCCTGTTATTCTCTTTTGTAATGTGTCTTGTATGGGCCCTACCTTCTGAATTAATGGTAAATGATTACACATAGCCAAGTCATGCAAAAATTTCCCAATGAGAGGATCCATTCCCAGATTTATCTGCTTATAGGGGGACTGTCATGACCTTCATGAGTGGTATTACCAGCTCTGCCATATCCCATATGGTCATTCGATACAAAAGTTGAGTCAACACCAGAGTTGGAGCCGACAAACTCAGACTGAATATTTCCAGGTCCAAGCACAACTGAATCTTGGCTAACTTCCATTTGACCTACTCGTGGAACAATAGTTGGGAAAATCTCGGGAGAACTTTTCGATGCACAAGCACTTTCTTCACGCAAATTGCTTGATGAACTAACACTGCCTTCCATACTTCAATCACAACTAATTAGAAAACCAAGCATATATATCATTTGAGTCTTGGGAGCATCATCGAATAAAAAAAAATATGCTTACCTCCTCAACTGGCATAGCTGCGCCTCTTTCTCATCAAGTAAAGCCTGAAGCTGCGACAATTTAAGATTCAAATGTACGATCTCTCTTTTAAGTAGGTTTGTAGCACTCATCTCCGAGCTGATCTTCAGCAGAGCCGGTAGACGTGATTTTATTAAGGATAATTCCATAAATGTATAATTAAACTCACATCAAATAACACCAAAATCAATCTAAAATTCTAAAATAAAAGAAGACAGTAATTTGTGAAGGATATGAGTTCCATTGAAAATCTCACTGAAGAAGTTTCTGACAGAAAGATGCAAGGCCTCATACCACTCCTTGGAGAAGAAAACCCGAAATTGTGGATCCAAGTGCGGATTCTTAATATAAGGAATTGCTGCATTACACATTGCACCACCTCATCATCGCAAATCAAATCACAACATTGATTAGAAATTAGAATCTAATAAATAAAATAAAAAAACGCACCGAACCACTGAGTCCAGTCCTGTGACCTCTGAAGCAGCTCGCTGCCATGGGCGGCGAAGAAGTCGACGACTCTGTCCCGCCGATTGGACTGCAACGCGTGAACGACGTAGAAGCGAAGGAGGGAGGCCTCAAGCTTGGAGAGCGTCGAAACGAGTGCCGTTTCGGAAGAGGAGGAAAGATAGTGCTTGAAGAAGCCCAGCAGAGCAACCAACCTATCGGCGTGGAACTTGGGAACGTAGAGAGAGAAGATGAGGTCGAGGATCTTATCGACCTGGAAGCCTTTTCCGATATCGGTGCGGAGCTCGGCGTCGTAGGCTTGGAGAGTGTTAGTGAAGCCGCGGAACACCAGGAACTCCCTCACCAGCTCCTCCGCGTACTGCATGTTGTCCATCGGATTCGTTTGAACGCTCTGTTATTCGAATTTGGCGTGGGAAGAGAGGAATTGTCTTGGATTGAGATTTGAGAACAAGATTCGGTGAAACGGCGTCGTTTAGAGAACCTGATGAAATCGCCCGCTGGTGATGATTGTGGCGTCGGCGGCGCTGAGACAGGTTTGGGAATATTTTGTGGGTTTTGCGTCTCCGCGGTGGCCGCCGGGGGCATGCCACGTGTCAGCATAATGTTTTTTTAAAATGATAAATAATACGGGTCGGATCCAGTGGACGAAACAGTTTAACCAGTTTTTTTTTTTCTTCTTTAAAAAAAGATTAATTTTAGTAAAAATAGTAAAGCTTGTATTTAACGCAATGCAGGATCAGATCAATCAATAGCCAATTAGATATTTGAGTTACCATTTTAATATCTAAATATCATCTAAAACATTTTCGAAATTAAATAAAGTAAATAATAATAAAATGCAATCAATGTGTTAAAATCTTAATTAACCCATCTCAAAAGAATTGTGGGATATTAATGTAATTTTCTCAACAAAAATTTTACTGTAATTTGGCACTAGAAAGATTAATTTCTCTTTCACATTTATTGAAAGGTTTGCGAAGGTGGTGTTGAATGTGTCACGTTATTCCCATTCACACAGATTTTGATCTATTGCTGCACATAACTTTGAAGCTGCTAGCTAGCAGCGTGCCTCATTACATAATGCTTTAGATTTGAAACCTTGGGTGCTAATGCTATTACTGACCGAATGAGTGCAACCAATCAAGTCACCTAGGACACCACCCTACCACCGTAGTGGGAAAACTTGAAAAATCCAACTAGATACCTGAATTTTGCTTAAAGACATTGGAAAATGGTAAAAAGGTATCACTTCTCATTTAATTGAGATCACATCTTGGCATATATCCAAATCAAGTTTATATTAATCTAGAAAATAATATATGCACCGAGCAAATATTTGGGATAAATTTGACCGAATCCTTGTAACATGCTTTTCACTAGAAAACAAAGCACATCTGTGCTAGTGAGATGCGTGGCAATACCCCTTCAAAACTACTGCATTACGGCTTAAAACCTGATTCGCCGGTTACAATCAACATGAAGAAACACCAATAACTACTTAGTTATTCCTCAGTTCTGATGATTATTTCAATGCATATTAGTTTTAACTTTTTCTGCGTCTTCCATGTTAGTTGCATTTTCTCTCAGGAGTGCCATATTTTTAGTGAACAACTTCAGTTGAAAAGGATCCACTACCCAAGTGACTAGTGAGCAGTTCATCTATCAATGTTTCAAGCAACTTTGCTAAGTTGGTGCTAGAACATATCACTTTATAGATTTGTTGAGCGCATAAACTATACTATTTCCTATTTTATGTGTTTTTTGATAAGATAACTCAAAAAACCTTTAAGGCTTTAACCAATTTATGGCTTCCAATTTGGTCATTGTACTTTCATTCCTATCTTTAACTGTGCTAATTCTAGCAGCAAGTTCAGATGCTAGTGGGATTTCTATCTACTGGGGGCAAAATGGAGATGAGGGAACCTTAGAAGAAACATGTGCTTCTGGTAACTATGCATTTGTCAACATAGCTTTCCTAGCTGCATTTGGCAACGGCACAACACCGGTTCTGAACCTCGCCGGCCATTGTAACGCCCTTAACAACGGATGTGCCATTCTGAGTTCAGATATCAAATCATGCCAGGCCAAAAACATCAAGGTGATGCTCTCCATTGGAGGAGCCACCTTTCAGAACTACACTCTCACTTCAGCTGAGGATGCAGGGCAGGTTGCAGCATATTTGTGGAACAACTTCTTGGGAGGAACAAATTCTTCTTCAAGGCCACTAGGGGATGCTGTTTTGGATGGAATTGATTTTGTTGTTGAGGGTGGACAAGTTCATCTCTGGGATGAGCTTGCAAGGAGCCTCTCAGGCTACAACAGCAACCAAAGCAAGAAAGTGTACTTAACAGCTGCGCCGCAGTGTCCTTTCACCTGATGCATGCCTTGGAACTGCTCTCAATACAGGCCTATTTGACTATGTTTGGATTCAATTCTACAACAACCCTTCGTGTCAGTACACTGAGGGAAATGTAAATGGTCTTCAAAGTTATTGGGGGAAATGGACTTCAAGTATATCTCATGCCATGATTTTCTTAGGCCTGCCTGTTGCATCTGGTGATGGTAAAAGTGGCTTCATCCCTCCCTCAAACCTAACTTCAGAAGTTCTTCCAGCCATCAAGAACTCAACAAATTACGGAGGAGTGATGCTTTGGTCCAAGTTCTATGATAACCTCACTAACTACAGCTCCTCCATCAAGAGCTATGTTTGATGTGTGAGTACTTTATGAGCATGCTTACTTTCACAGATTAATAACTTCAGCTTGCATAGAGCAAGCAGTATTGGTCTTTGTGTGTCTTGACAGTTTCCAATATTTGTGTACCCAAAATGACATAAATTTTGTTGTTTGGATTGGTTGAGTTTTGTCTCAAAACTAAACTGAACCAAATCGTGAACATCCCTGACCTCAAGTATCACTGTTACTGGTGTCTTAGTAAAATATTTCTCCATGTATATCTTTCTAATTGAAAATTGCAAGCTAATTGTATTATTTTAATAATGTGATTTTTCAGCCGATATTGATTTCAGGAAAATAAGTGAAAAAGGAAAACTAAGCTACATTTGACTAGTTGAGTTGAGTAATAATAATTCTATTATTATCCACACAGTTCCTGATAGGAAGAAATAGGGAAAGAGAGAAGAAACAGAGAGAAGAGTTGCAGGGAGAACAGAGAGAACAGAGAAATGTAGAGGAAAAACTTTATTATCAATTGCATGCCTTAACTTCTTTACACAATCAGCTTATATAGCTGAGTTATTCCCCTTCTAACTGCCTATTTGGCAGTTACAACTAACTCCCCTCATTCTATGCTATCTTATGCGTATCAGTTCCTTTAAGATTAAATCTTCTGAAATCTTGATGTTTTCTTCGTCAATTATCTCCAATGCTTAGCTTTTGAAGGAAGCGCATGACAAAGTCAGACAAAAAAAATTCTTCTTTACAGTTTAAACACTATCTTGGTGACATTGTGGAATTGCTACATGTGGCATGAGATGTAAGATGACTGGTAATGGTGAATGAGCTACACGGGTTATACTCTCTTTTCATAGCTTTGTATACCTGGTCTAAGCCTTCCTCAATTAACTCTAGTACTGTCTGCGGCATTGGAGGCATGTTAATGTCGGTGGACCCTTCTAGCATCCTCACCACTTCCCCCATTGTTGGTCGCGTGAAAACCTCATCTTGGATGCACCAAAAGGCCACTTTCAGAGCTCTCATTAGCTCTTCTTCATCAACTGCGCCATTTAATCTTCTATCCACCGCTTTAAGTGGAGATCTATTTGTCATCTCCTGCAGTATCCAAACATGATATGATTGTTATTTATCAAGTTACAGTAAATGAAATGTGCCTAGGAGGAGTCAAGATGTAACTTTAGTCTTCTTTAAGTATTCTTTTCTGTTTGGAGCTGATTCTCTCTATCGTATCCTCTCTTTTTCTCATTCAAAAGAAGCAGATATCATAGGAAACCAACTAACAAATCTTGATTAAATTAGGTGACTAGGACCTTGATGTTAAAGTTGATTCTACATCAAGAAGAAAGGCAGATAATAGCACTAGTATATGAAATATACCTTGTAAGCCCAACCAGGATAGAAGAAATCCTCTGCATCAAAGGACATGTCAAGATTTCTCCTGCCACCAATTATCTCTAAGAGAAGCATCCCATAGCTGTAAACATCGGCTTTTACAGTTATGGGGCGGTTACTAACCCATTCTGGAGCCAAATAACCTCTGGTCCCTCTAACCATTGTTACCACATGAGAGGCCTCCCTTCCCATCAATTTGGCCAGCCCAAAATCAGACACTTTAGGACAAAAGTTTTCATCCAACAGTATGTTTTCTGGTTTGATGTCACAATGTATTATCCTATTTCTGCACTGCTCATGAAAGTATGAAATCCCTTGTGCAGTAGCTATGGCTATATCAAAGCGAGTTGGCCAATCTAGCAGTCTGTCTCTCCCTTGATATGAAGGGAAGATCCATTTATCTAAGGATCCGTTCTTCATGAACTCATAAACTAGAAGCCTGCAAAACAAGCATTTGCTTAAGCCAAAGTGTATGCCATATAACAATTATTTTAACAACTAAAAGTTGCAGTCTTGTAATGATCCAAATGTAACTTCAAGAAATATCCACTAGATGATTAAAACTGCTAGTCAGTAGCCGTGGTCCCCAAAAGATGTATAAATTGATTGTCAAGAAATAATGCATACCGGTGTGGTCCCTCTGAGCAATAGCCGCATAGGCGAACCAAATTCATGTGATGCATTGAACCAATGGTGTTTACTTCAGTTATAAATTCTTTTTCTCCATGGGGTAAAACCCTATCAAGTTTCTTCACTGCAATAAGGGTACCATCTCCAAGGCTTCCTTTATACACACTCCCAAATCCACCTACAAAATAGGTACAGTTAGCAACAATTTGAACTAAATCAAAACTTGTCAACTTGTAACTTCTTTGATATAACATTAAATTTAATATATGACACACTTACCTGTTCCTAGCAGCTGTGAAAAGTTGGATGTCCTGATTTGCATATCACGGTAAGTGAAATTCATTGGAGAACCTGATAAGATCAAGGAACTCTCCATCTCTGTTCTCAAAGTTCTTTTTCTGTGAACACTGTAATACAGTAATAAACATAGCAAAACAATGAGAACAATCATGGTCAAGACAATGGGAATAATCACAGCCTTCTCCTTGGCACTCCCCAACCCATCAGAAGTGCTATTAGACCCTCCATCTCGGCCATATGGTGTCAATGAGCCATTTGCTCTGACCTTTACAAACAAAGTTGAGATTGTATCCTCAAAACCACCAAAATCCAAGCTCCTTAACACCCAGCAGTATGGTCTCTCCTCATTTAGACCATAAACAGATGCAACACAGTCACAATCTGATAAGCAAGCATCACCACATTTCGAGACTGAAGCAACATCACTATAGTTGGCTATCACTGAAAATTCAGGAAAGTGATAGTTGGTTTGCTGTACCGCTGAAATCCTAAACTGGGATGTCTGGTTTTCATGCCTGCCATTGCATTTTCCAACAAGAGAAGAATTCTCATAGCACTGGCCATCCCTGCCAACTTTCGAAGTTCCTGGCAAGCAAGTGCAAGAGGCATTTGTCTTGCTCCTATCCAAATTACAAACCCCATTTCCACAGATTCCAGCAATATCACATGGATTTGAAACTGCAGCCCACTGTGGAACCCACTGACTCGACCCGTTTACATCATCGTCCCATCGGTACAACCGCAAGTTGCCATTCTTTTCAAGTATCAGTCTCCGGAGAACATTTAATGGTGCAGCAGATTGGTGAACTGCAGAGGACAAGCCTGCATCATCGTTCTCATTCTTATACAAATAAACTGCTCCATCAGAGGACTCTCCATACACAATTCCAAAGCTTCCAGCTTGATCTAAAACCGCTATAACTTGTCCTGTCACATTGGATATATCAGGGCCTTTCCAGTAGGAATAGTTGGTGTATGATTCATCTAAAGCCTGGTAAGTTTCTGGAAGATTGTAAGTCAAGGCAAGGCTTAAGGAAGTAGGCTGTTGAAGCATCTTGAGGGAATAGTAGCCACCTTGAGAGGAAGACTTTGAGGATGTTAACTCCGAAGAAACTGTTAGGGGCTGGTTTGGGAGGAGTGTGTCAGATGGTTGAGAAAAACTCTGCCACACGGGGCGGTTGTTGGTGTTGTAGAGGATGAAGTTGCCAGATTCTGCCATGGTTGCTGCGTCTACACCAGCACCTGAGGTGTTTGAGGCCCAGACGATGCTATCTCCATCCATGAGGACGAGGTTTCCGGTGGTGTCTAGCTCCAGGATTGCATCTTGGGATGCAGGAGAGTCTCTATTTGGATTGAGAAACAAAATGAAATACGTTGGCAACTTTGCATACAGAGAGATGAATGATCATAACCTGCAAAAGCTTTTGTAAAGACTAAAAGACTAGATGGAGATATGATTTATGACTTTTGCTCTTTGTTTAAGTCAAAAACCAGAACTAACCATCTAATCTAAATATTGAAAAATAAGTTATCAATAACTAAATCATAGCACTATGGAAAGTACAACTTTATGCTTTCATATCTGTAATGACAAATCCAAATGATAATATATTTTTTTGGTGTGGAAGCTGACTCAAGGATATACTAATAGGTATAGAAAAAAACTATTACATGCATATAGAATTATGAGTATTGTTCTGGTGTTTCATATCTACACACTGTAATTTTGATCCCTCGCAAACTGGACTCACTTTTATTTTGGTCCCTAATTAAGAGCTGTTTTGTTCTGTTTCTTTTATTCCTTAACTAGTAAGGCCAACGAGACACTAACAATAATCAGACACTTAATTTCACATGCAAACTTTACTTTTCACAAACATGTGTTGAGCAATTATAACAATCAGTTCAGTTAAAATGTGAATGTTGGTACTACAACAAATGATAATGAAACTAATGGAAGGAGGAGTACCTATTAGGTGACCAAACTAGAGTCCTATCTCCTGGAAGCTCAGCAAACCAAATGGCAAGCTGAAACAACCGATTATCAACCTCAGCTGTTGTGAACCCAAAAGCAAATGTGCCATTATCAGAAACCCATGTTTGTCCCTTGCTAGCCAGTAATCTAGACCCCAAACCAATCTGGCCAGAAATGCAGCTAGTGAAGCAACCCAAGATCACAGTAAGAATGACACAATAACAAGGAAAAGAAGCAGCAGCACTTGCCATGACAAGCAACACTTGCATGCAACAAGTGTATAGTATATGAAACTAAGAACTATATAATAGCATGGCATGTGTGTTATATATGGGGGCAACATAGTGGGAGTGTGGTGTTCTATTTGGAGAAGAAAAGCACAGGAATTAAACACGTGGTTTGTGGTGGGTGAGCTACAACATTGAAAAAGGTTGCTTCATGTGTGGTCGGCTAAGAGGATATGATTACATATAGTAATGACATGGCTTTCATCGCTTTTTGTGTGGTCTTCAAATGAGAGTTCATGTTTGTGACTGACCAAAATAGCAAGGGCTAGACAATACTGACACGTAGTTGTAGCAACTAATAATTTGCACCAACCTTTTGATCACAGTTCACAATTTGAGGAAAATAATGTGGGGTTTTGACATATTTTTGTTGTAACAGGTACTGAAGGATGGTGACTTCTATGTGCAGCGCAGCTAGCTAGCTGATGCCCAATTGTGACAACAAAGTCAAAGTATACGCTCAATTTAATCTCCACTCATATAAGTCTAGCCGGTTATTTGTTTTTGAGTGTGAGACTTATGATTATGATGTATGTGTAAAGGAAATTTAGTGCCTACATTAAGATATGTTAGTGTATGAATAAATTTTTTATTTAAAGAGACTTAATGAATCTTAGCCATATGATTTAACTTGAGGGGTGCACTTTAGGATAAATTATTTTGACATAAAGAGGTGCATGAGAATATGTCTACTATACACAACTTAACATTTCAATTTAAGCGATGCTCCTTTAAAATAATGGAAATTAAATTTAAGAAGTATATTTAGGGTAACTTTTTATAATTATACAAGAAATTATCATATTTTATAAGAAATTAGTGTACAAAGTACGTAATCTCCGTCATTGATAAAAAAAATTAATCATTTAAAATTTTATAAGAAATAAACTCAACATTACAAGTTATATGTGTGTGTAATAATTTAAAGTCTAAATTAACACATGAGTGATTGAAGTAGTAGAGAATTTCAATCTCTTAACCAATTTGTGTAAGAAGGATGTGTCAGCCCATAGTAAGATTGATACATAATACCACATCATTCCGTTATTTAATTTTTGATAAAAACTTTGTATGTTAAGATTTTTCTTAAATTTTACTAACTTGAAGTGAAGATTTATTCGAAAATTAACATGATCCACTTGCGCCTCTAAAATATTGTTTGATACAGATAAAATTTATTTGATTTAAAAGATACTATTAGATTTGGGGATTTTTTTTTATCCCAAGACAATGTAATTAAAAGATGTTCCTCAATTTTATTTTATTGATGCAATTATTAAATTTGTACTTTTAACCTCTAAAGCTAAAGTGAATGATTTTACTATAGTTTAATACAAAAAGGGTAACATTATTTAAACAACGTTTTTGGACAACATTAGAAGACAACACATTTATTATGAGCAACATGCCGATACCAATGATGTATAATACACTAATTTTGTCCTGTAACTCACAATAAATACGTTATCCCTGTATTTTCGTCTAAAAATATTATTTAAGTAGCATTACTTATAACATCCCAGATTTTTCCATTGTGGATAATTAGTTGAAATAAATAATTTCTACAGCTGACTAAGGGATAAAGACGCAAGAGGGCTGAAAGCGCCATGTGAGACCTACAAGACCTCGGCCAAAATAGGACTTTGGACCCTTGTGGACTTTCCCGAGCCTTTGAACCATTTTCGGGTCCATCAGGAAATTTTTCGAATACTGAAAGTGCCCGCAGAATTTTCTGACAAGAAAATGAATCCCTGGATGCATTAACTGGACTCGAACTACTGATCAGGAAAATTAGTAGATTACGATGGTGCATCCAACATTTTTTTCTGGCATCCGTACGCGACGCACTGAGACTGCGAACGATCAAACGCGGACTAATTTTTGGTGAAATCTCCCCTGGACAGTCGTGGGAGTCTGTGAACCCATAACCCCTCCAACCAATTCCTTGCACCGTTCACATCACCATACCCCTTCCCACTCTTTCCTCACTCTCACACTCCATCCATCTTTCCAAAGTTTCTCTCAGTCTCCTTCATCCCCAAGGCCATCCTCTGCAGCCCAAAAAGTTTCCATCTTCTTATCATCCTCTTCTTTTGTTTCTTTCCAAAGAAGGAACAAGGGAATCCAAGGCTCCATAGCAGCCCACCACCATTGCCCAACAAAGCTTGAAAGGCTTTGTTTCCATCTCCCATTTCCCCACCATAGGCCACCATCATCAGCATCCTCACCATCATCATCATCATCCTCATCATACTCCTATGCATTTCTCCACTAACATCAAGCCATCCTTGAAGGTGGGGGTAAAGCTAGCTCTAAATCACCTTAGGGTGATGTATGTAAGTTTTATGTGTGTTTTGAGGGAAGAAAATGGCTTAGTGCAAGGATGGGAAGCAAGAAAAACCACCAAGACTTATATCAAGTCTGTGGTCATTCGAATGAATCCCCTAAGATCATTCGAATGAACCACGAATGTTTTAGAAAATGAGTGTGAAAAACCACGAGTTATTCGAATGACTACCTTAAAGTCATTCGAATGAGTCGTGAGGATTTGTGATTTTGAAGGCAACAGAGGCCAGTCATTTGAATGCCTTGGCCTTGGGTATTCGAATGACAACCTCCCTGTAAAGTTTAAAGAGAAAAGGCCAGAATCATTCGAATGACCTTTCATTGACCATCCTTTGCACTACCCATGAGCCAGAACCCAGTGCCATTCGAATGACCTGAAGAGTGTCATTCGGATGACCTAAGTTCCAGACTTAAACACCAATGCTTCTTGATTTGAATGAATGTGCCATGTATGAATGAGTATAGATATATGTTAACATNTGGGGCATTCGAATGACCATCCTTTGCACCACCCACGAGCCAGAACCCAGTGCCATTCGAATGACCTGAAGAGTGTCATTCGGATGACCTAAGTTCCAGACTTAAACACCAATGCTTCTTGATTTGAATGAATGTGCCATGTATGAATGAGTATAGATATATGTTAACATGCATCATGAGGACCCGGTTGCCACTAGGACCGTAGGGTAACCCTAGATCACTAGAAATGTAACACTTAACGTAAATGAAGATCATAATTGAACTTAGGGAATGAGAATGTTTCTTAAGAAGGTTCCGGCCAACCAGGGCTTGGTGTGTCTTAAAGAAAAGTACGTAGTTATGTAATAGGGATTCCCCTCTCTTGGCAAGTACATGACAAGCCCCGCCAGTTTTGCAAGGTAAATTGGTCTAAAGCTTAAAGAACGCAGGCATAAGCCTGAACGCGGGTTTCCACCCAGAAGTCAAGAAAGAAAGGAAAAAGAAAGTTAAGGTCGCCGGTAAGGGGCGTGCGAAGATCAAGTAAAGTAAGGCCGTCGGTAAGGGGCGTACAAGAGCTCAAGTTAAGAATGAAAGATAAGCAAGTCACGAGTCCACCCCTGGCCACGCCGCGAGGGCAGCCCCTCACCATCTAGCACGCTAGATGGTCACCTCCTATCGTTGGTCGATGAGGACGTGCCTGCAGGCATTCGTGGTTAGCTACCACTCGGGAAATGAGCGCTGCCCGGTCGCCGACGAGACGGTAATAGTAAGTGGGTCGTAGCCGAATGGGGACGAAGGTTCCACGGATTGCGAAGGGGAAAGGATGGACAAGTAACATAACGAAAGAGGAAGCAGCCACAGGGCGCATAAGAGAACCCCCAGTCCCTCATGCATGGAATGTGAATGAATGTCTATATGTGAATATATATATATATATGTGTGTGTGTGTGGGGGGGTGTATGCATGTAAAGGTATGTATGGTAAAAGGGCCCGGACTAATTGCCCAGAAGTAAGCCCTAAGCGCAATATGATGAATAATAATAAGCTCGATAAGCACCCCTAATTCCCTAGGGTAAAGATTAGATGCTCCCGTCACCTAGTAACTTAGATAAAGCCGTTTACGATAGGAAGACTAAAAGTGAACTAGGAAATGTAGAATTGCATGACACTTAGAGATCTCCTGAGTGGCCTGGATCATGATCGAGCTAAAAGAAAGTAGGAACCCTTATAGATGCCCACTGAGAACGCATGGTTCTCACCCCGCTCGCTTGTGATGCCAGATGTCAGGGTTTGCACGAGCCTTGGGATCCACGCCAGCCACTCCGATGGTCTTGGATGAAGAAGCGGAAGAGTCTCTGCCGTACGAGAAGGGCGTCGAGGTGGACCCAAACTCTCTACCTCCCCCACGGCCGTCTTGCTACTGTACGGGACCNAAGTCACGAGTCCACCCCTGGCCACGCCGCGAGGGCAGCCCCTCACCATCTAGCACGCTAGATGGTCACCTCCTATCGTTGGTCGATGAGGACGTGCCTGCAGGCATTCGTGGTTAGCTACCACTCGGGAAATGAGCGCTGCCCGGTCGCCGACGAGACGGTAATAGTAAGTGGGTCGTAGCCGAATGGGGACGAAGGTTCCACGGATTGCGAAGGGGAAAGGATGGACAAGTAACATAACGAAAGAGGAAGCAGCCACAGGGCGCATAAGAGAACCCCCAGTCCCTCATGCATGGAATGTGAATGAATGTCTATATGTGAATATATATATATATATGTGTGTGTGTGTGGGGGGGTGTATGCATGTAAAGGTATGTATGGTAAAAGGGCCCGGACTAATTGCCCAGAAGTAAGCCCTAAGCGCAATATGATGAATAATAATAAGCTCGATAAGCACCCCTAATTCCCTAGGGTAAAGATTAGATGATCCCGTCACCTAGTAACTTAGATAAAGCCGTTTAGGATAGGAAGACTAAAAGTGAACTAGGAAATGTAGAATTGCATGACACGTAGAGATCTCCTGAGCGGCCTGGATCATCACCGAGCTAAGAGAAAGTAGGAACCCTTATAGATGCCCACTGAGAACGCATGGTTCTCACCCCGCTCGCTTGTGATGCCAGATGTCAGGGTTTGCACGAGCCTTGGGATCCACGCCAGCCACTCCGATGGTCTTGGATGAAGATGCGGAAGAGTCTCTGCCGTACGAGAAGGGCGTCGAGGTGGACCCAAACTCTCTACCTCCCCCACGGCCGTCTTGCTACCGTACGGGACCTAGGAAGAGGGTAAACTCGTTCTTCCGACGACGCCTCGCCCCGCGCACCCACGACGCTGAAGCTGGACCTTCCACCGCACACCAGGACCTACCCATGATCCCTGAGACTTCCCGGGAGACGGATGAAGACAAGGACTCCCTAGTCTTGGACTCCCCTTCATCCACCAGTGATGACTCTGAGGAGGAGGACTCCATGGAGCTCGACTCCGACGACGAGGAAGAGGATCCGGATGAAGACTCGGAAGAAGATTAGTGCTAGAGTAACAGGGTATTCGTTGGTTGTATCTACCTAAGTGTAAGACTAAAAGATGTGCATGTAATATGTGAATTATGTGTGTGTGTGTGTATATATGTATGTATATTGTTTTGTTTTAATGGGGCCGACTTCGTGTTATTATTCTTTATTTTGTTAACCATGTTATAATGTAACCGTTGCAGAGAACTATCAAGACTCCATAGGGCTTTACTGCTTGTTGTACCTACATAGTTGTTCACGCGTGGCTCCTACTTATGAGTATAGTTTAACATGCAAGAGTTTTCTTTAAACCGGTCCATATTTTTGCATTATACTATTTTCCAAGGTATAGGGACTATAACGTAAATAGCTAGTAGGGGTGTTTCATTACCCACTAAAAAAAATGATCTCACTCTAGTAAATCCTATCCAAAATAGTAAAGTTCAAATAAATTATTTCCTTTTATTAATAAACCAAATAATTTTTTTTATTTTAATGAATTCTAAGGATACAATAATTAATTTTCAAATAAATTTAGAATTTATTTTAAATATAATTGATTCCAAATATTAAACTTAAATTATAAATCAAATCAAATTAAATTAATTTTTATTTTCAATCTGATTGAAAAAGCCTAGCTAAATTTGATTTTAATATAATCAATCTTTTCTTCCCACATCCCCAGTCATCAACGACAATACAAAATCACCACACTATCATAGCACATAGTAGAAACTAATTCATTAAATTATTAAAGATGGTTAAACTAGACTAAGAACTAACAAAATGATAAATATGATCATTTTTTCTCATTCGTTGCCTCATATGAGATGAGTACACACGCACATATATATATGGCTTAATTAAGTTTTTAGCCTCCCGTAAAACTTTAAAGTTTGTTTTTAGTCCCTGTACAATTTTAAAGTTTATTTTTAGTCTCTCTGTCCGGCTGGGGTTAATGGCGCTGACGTGGCGTGCCACGTACAGCGCTGTTAATGGCCATGCCAGCGCCGTTAACCCCAGCCAGACAGAGAGACTAAAAACAAGCTTTGAAGCCATGCCAACGCCGTTAACCTCAGCCAGACAGAGGGACTAAAAACAAGCTTTGAAATTTTACAGGGACTAAAAATTTTACACAAGGACTAAAAACAAACTTTAAAATTTTGCAGGGGCTAAAAACTAAATTTTATTTAAATAATTTTTTTGTGCCAATGAAAAGGTAAAACCAACATCAAATAATTTTTTTTATTTTATATTTATTTTAAATCATTTTAAATAATTTAGACATTTTTTAATTAATATGAACATGATTTAGTAGTTTAAGTTATTTAAAGTTTGTTAAAATAAAAATAGTTATTTTTGTTATTTGATATTAGTTAGTATAAATATTAAATATATATTTGGAACATGGTGACAATATACAAATAAGATTACATAAGTATTGAGAAGGAGTATGTTAATTTATTAGGATATATATTAGGATAATTTATGATATGTCAGTCTATAGAGTCCTAAAGTAGACTAAAAGTAAAATGTAGTGTGACATATCCTAAATTATTCTAATATATATCCTAATAAATTAACATATTCCTACTCAATACTTATGTAATCTTATTTGTATATTGTCAATATGTTCTAAATATATATTTAATATTTATACTAACTAATATCAAGTAAAAAAAGTATATATAATTATTTTAATAAACTTTAAATAATTTAAACTACTAAATCATGTTCATATTAATAAAAAAAGTCAAAATTATTTACAGTTATTTAAAATAAATATAAAACAAAAAAATTGTTTGATGTTAGCTTTATCCTTTCATAGGCACAAAAAAATTATTTAAATAAAATTTAGTTTTTAGTTCCGATAAAATTTCAAAGTTTGTTTTTAGTCCCTATAAAATTTTAAAGTTTGTTTTTAGTCCCTTTGTAAGCTGGGTTAATGGCGATCACATGGCACTGAATTATGCCACACCACTTCAGCGCTATTAACGGCCACATCATGCCGTTAACCCCAACTAAACAGAGGGACTAAAAACAAACTTTGAAATTTTACATGGACTAAAAATTTTACACAGGGATTAAAAATAATCTTTAAAATTTTACAGGGACTAAAAACTTAATTAAGTCTATATATATACACACACACACCCCTTCCTAATATTTTTCTAGTGAGACATGTCACTCTCCTATTTATTTTAAGGAATATTCATTTTTACTTAATATTCTAATTTAATATTAATACTAGTATTACTAATATCTTTTCCTATCACACGCCCATTCCAACACACTGCGACCGCTAGCATATGATACGAGGACGCCGCCAATCCTTCCGGACGAGCTCGCCGTCCGTCCAGATCCTACTGAGGCTTCCGGTGAAACTACATTACTGCCCTCAGAAAATAAATGGAAATCAACAGAACCAATGCGGGGAAATCAAAGTGGTTCGTTCCTAACAAATTTGAAACAGATAAAAATAATTTAATTTCAAAAATACCGTTATATTTGATTATTTTAACAAGTGATAGAATTTAGATGGAATAATTTGTAAATCAGTTTAATTTTAAATTCAAATCTCTTTCTAAGAATCTTCAAAGATATTCATACAAAAAAAATCTTCAAAGATAAGAACGTATTAAAAAATATAAAATAGTAAAGTCAAATCAAATAAATTATCTTTTTATCAATAAACCAAATAAAATGAATTCTAAGGATAGTAATTAATTATTAAATGAATTTAAATTTTAGATTTTATTCTATACTAGAATAAGAGGGGGTGGAACTGTCAATAATTTGTACAATAATTCAAAAAATTTGAAAAGAGATTTTTTTTAAAAAAAAGTTGTTACATGAAAATTACTTTTTAAAAGATAATTCTGAAAACTTTAAATTTTGATTAAAAAAAAGCAATTATTTTAAATATATGCATTTTATTATAGTAATAGATAATCTATATTAACTAAAAGTGAGTTTTTCTTACTACTATTTTGGAGAAAAGATTTCCTTTCAAAATCAATTTCACTAAATATTTTTAGTTTATATTTTAACATTCTTCCACATCTAAATAAACATCAAACAAAATTTTAAAAATAAAATTTTTTAACTAAAATTTAAAATTAATTATCTAACATAATAATTTCAAATTCAAAATTTAAAAATTTCACAACAACTAAAATAAATACTATTTATTTATTTTTATAAAAAAAAATCAACATATATTAATATATTTTATTCAAAATTACTTTCATATTACTCAAAATAAAGGATTGATAATTGATTTCAAATATTAAATTCAATTCACAAATCAAATCAAACCATTTTGAATCAATATAAAAAAACGTACCCTACATCAATCCCACATACCACCGTCACTCACCCAGCATACCTCGTTCCCAAGTGATACGATGCCGCCGCATGATCATGATGTTAACACCGTGGTGCTCGGAACCGCCGCCTTTCGGCGGCCGCGGATGGCGACGCCAATCCTTCCGGACGACATCATCGCCGACATCCTGCTGAGGGCGAGGCTTCCGCTGAAGCACCTTCTGCAGTTAAGGCGCGTGTGCAAGTCATGGAAAACCGTAATCTCCAGCCCTCAATTCGGGAAGGACCATCTTCAATGTTCAATTGCCGATCCAACCATGACCCACCTGCGATTATCCTATTGCAATGATGACATTTACGACCCCAAAATTGGAATTTGCTCTGTTGAATCTCTGTTCCAGAAGCCATCGGGCAATGCTGAGGTCCTTTGCTTCCGGACGGGAAGGTCCTTGGGCAACATTCTAGGTTCCTGCAATGGATTGCTGTGTTTGTATGATCTCCTCCATAACTGTGTCAGATTGTGGAACCCTCGTACCAAACTGACCTCTCAGTGGATGGGAATCGACGGTACCCGGAGATGCTGTTCCAGGTATTTTGGCTTTGGCTACGACCATGTGCATGACAAGTACAAACTTTTTGTTGCGTGTTATCCGATTGATGATGCCCACGTGGAATCTGTTCCAGCTGTGACCAAAGTTTGCACCTTTGGTGGGGTAAATTCTTGGGCAACCGTGCGGGATATCCCGTTTCGCCCCTATAGCTGTACTGCGAAATTCCTGAGTGGCTCCCTCAATTGGGTAGCTAAGAAGCCTGGCGCTAATGGTCGGTGGGCTATTCTTTCCTTCGACTTGGGAAATGGGACTTACGATTCCTTCGCCTTTCCTCCCATTTCCCTTAATCGGAGATTTGATGCCAAGCTTTTCTCTCCCAGGTTGCAAGTCTTGAGGGGCAGCCTGTGTCTTTGTTTTAACCACAAGAGAACTGATTGGGTTGTGTGGCTGATGAAGGAGTTTGGAGTCGCACAGTCTTGGACTAGATTGGCGGTGATCTCCCATCCAGAACTTCGAAATATTTCCTATTTAGAACCCTTGTACATCTCGGAAGATGATGTTATTTTGATGAGACATGGACTTTCCACAATTTTTTTTTACAACACAGGTAGTAAGAACGGCGGGTTAATTTATCCTATGATTGATAGCTACAACGATGGCATGCCAGAATGTCTTATGAGTAAGGATGCAGATCAGACGGAGTTCCATGTTTACCACGAGACCTTGATTTCACCATCAAATTGTGGTCTTCAAAGTTTCTCATCTGAGTCATCGATGTTGTTGATAAAATGAAGTCCTTGAATGCTTAAAAGAGTATTTGCTTTCTGAATCTGCCTATAATAACTTGAATAACAAAATATGCGGCAAGTGAGTTCTCTTTTATTGTCATACATTTTATCATGATTTTATGGTTGGATTTCAATTCATTGCTTTTTGAGAATTCATTTATCTTCTTTCTATTTTTATTAAATAATTTTACTAGGACTTGGTATAGTGGTGCAAGATTATACTTTCTGTCAATATGATTGTTATTCCTCATTGCCAATTCACAATGTCACAATCATTTTATAGTGTTATGCCCAGGATTGACATGTAGAAATGACCATCTTTTACTGGTGATATTCCTTTGTTTCATTCCTATAATTATCGAATAATTTAGTGCTTATCATTTCCTTGCTATGTTTTCCATCTTGATTTACAACATGGGAAATGAATCAACTAGACGAACTTAAGGCAGTTATTATCAAGCAAGTATCTTTGAAGAAGTAGATTAGTGATTAGTTATCCCGGAAAAGCTTTTTTGTGAAGACTAAAAGACTAGATGGAGATAGGATTTATGACTTGTCCAAAACCAGAACTAACCATCTAATCTGCATTTCTCTTTAACCATGAAACTATTTTTATTATCTATATAATATTGTTAAATAAGTCATCAATAACTAAATCATAGCACTATGTAACCCAAAAAAAAGAAAAAAAATCATAGTACTATGAGAACTATAACTTTATGCTTTAATATCTGTAATGACAAACCAAAATAATACTATATTATTTGGTGTTTCATAACTATATAAACATACACACACACTGTGATTTTGATCCCTCGCAGTTGTACTCACTTTTATTTTGGTCCCTAATTATGAGTTGTGTTGTTCCGCTATGGATCTTCATTGAACCTTTGCACTTAAACTAAGATTTTATTTTATAAGATATAAACTTAGTATTACAAACTATATATATATATATATATATAAAATAATCCGAAGTCTAAACTATTAATTTTTTTTTAACAATGGATGAAATCACACACTTTACTAGATTCAATCGTGACACTGGAGACCCCAGAATTAGATTTTGCTCAATAATATATTGTATGGTCTTTTTGGAGTGTAGTGTTCTATTTGGAGTAGAAAAACGGAGGAATTAAACACGTGATTAGTGGTGGGTGAGCTACAACATTGAGAAAAAGTTGCTTCGTGTGCGGTTGGCTAAAAGGACTTGATTAGAGATTGTGGCATTGCCTTCATTTGCAGCAACCGAGGCTTAATGGTTTTTTATCACACACATTGGGTAAATAAATGTGGTGACTTCTTTGTGCACAGCTAGCTGATGCTCAAATGTGACAATAAAGTCAAAGTAAATGCTTAATTTAATCCCCACGTTTTTTTTGGTCTATTAGGGTATCTATCGCTAATAACAGCAATTAATTCTTTCGCCTAACTCTTTTTGTATAGATATATTTAAAGGGTAAATGATGAGCAGAGTTTTAAAAAGGACAGCAAAAGCCATAATCACAAAGCTCAACCACTGACCTATTGATCCTTTAGTTTCCACACACATCTAATTGGGTTATATAGTGAAATTTGATATTAATTGAATCTCGTAATATACAGTGTACTATTAATTTTTTTATTTTAACGAAATATAATTTTGATATTATTTCTTATCATTTATAAACTAAAATAATATAACTTTTTTTGTTCAAAGGATTAAAACGATGTCACTTAAACTTTTAAGAAACTGAAGTAGGTGGTACCTGATTGGCTATTTGATGTGAATCATGTACTATGCTAAAAAAAACCTTGCAAAATTATCTAATTACGACTTGAGAGTAATATTGTCATTTAATTTAATTATATGATATCACATCAATTTAACTGGTTAAATCTTACCTGCTCTATTTGAGAGGTTTACCATATAATAATACAAGATTGAATAACACTTTGCTGTGCATAAAAACTAATCTTCTTTGACATTTCTTTTTTAATATTTGGAGACTGAATAAAGAAGTCAACAAATACGTTCAATCCAATTGTTCAACTGCAAAAATATCCCGGTCGTCGTTTAACTTATTTTCTTCTGGATAACGCTGTAGCCAAGCCATGTCATACGATAAATTGCCTTTGATTGGTGAAACTAAATTAAAATATTGAGATATTTAGATAGAGACATAAAATATATGACTAAAAATTAATATTATATTTTATATAGTAATGATATATAAGACATAATTTAGTCTATCAAAAAAAATATAAGACATAATTTATTATATTTAAATTATGTTTAATTTTGTGGCAATAAAATATAAAAATATAATAAATGACTTAAAATATTATTTAAATTTCATTTTTACAAATCATTTATAGTTATTAAAATCCGTCTTTGTCCTCGTATCTCAACAAAATGAAGGTATAGAAGATACATTAATTTTTTGTCATGAAACATAAATTTTTGTACATATCCCTATAATTAAACAAAATTTTATATCTCCATGTCTCTGTATTTGTGTCTTTTATTAACTACCAAATGCAATCTAAGGACAATGGGTTACATGATAAGTGGATGCAAATTTCCTGCCTCACCTTATTACTTCTTCCGTTTTTTAGTTGTCCACTTTGAGTTGGGCATAATTAGTAAAGAAATGATTAAAATGTATGAAAGTAAAAAAAATTGATAGAACTTTATATGATTATTCTTATTTAATATAGAAATAATTGAGTATTATTAGTAATGTATAAATATGATAAAAAATGTTTGTATGATAAAGATATTAAAAAAAAGTTAATATTGTCTAAATTTAAAACGTGAATACACATAAAAAAAAAATACAAAAATGAAAAGTTGAACAGGTAAAAAAAAAAGAAAAAAGAGAAAACGCTGATTTTGAGTGATAAGTTAGCCTTATACTTTTAAGAACTAAAATATAAATTTTTTCTAAAAATAAAAAAAAAGACAGGGAGTAAGTAGTATCCATTTTATTAAGGTATTAATTAATAAATAAATTATTGACGGTGTTAGTTTTAGCCAGCGAATTGTCATGAATAGCACCCACAACCCAGTGGAGAGAAGTAGCCACTTGGATTGGGTCCTTTCATTTTCATCTCCATTATCTTCATTCTTCTTCTTCGTCTTCTTTTGTGGAAGCATTAGCTCCATTTCCATTTCCAATGTACGCACAGTGCGCTGTCCAAATTCATCGCTAGTTAGTTGGATTGGAGTTGCAGAACAGGAGGCAGCTATGTCCTCCGCCACCATCTCTTCCCTTCCCTTCTCTCCCTCCCTCCGCCGCCGCCACAATTCTAGGGTTTCCCTTCTCAATCCAACCCCTTCTCACCTTTCATTCAAATCACCCATCTTTCCTAAAATCGTAAACACCCCCTCTCCCTCTCTCTCTCTCCCTCTCTCTCTCTTTCATCCCCATTTGTTCAAGTTTGGATTTTGAGCAATAACTAATATCAATTGTAAACAAAATATGTTTCTTTCTTTAATTTTTCTACTAGCTTAATTTGTCTTTAATTTTATTTATTGTTCTTATTATTCTGACGTGAATCATTTCTCCATTGTAGAAGTGGAGACTTTTGTGTTTTAGGCATGAAAACTCTCCATCAGAGTCAGAGACTAATGGCTCTGAGCGCAAAGAAGATAAACTGCCAGAAGATTTGGTGAAGCTTAAAGGGGACAAGTCCAAAGACCTGAAGAAAGATTGGCTTGCAACTCTCCGTACGGTATTGATTTCATTTGTTTCATGGAAATAATTTTCAGAGTATGCGAGGAAATTACTCATTTGACATCTCTTATTTTCAATCTTTTGCTTAAAAATTTGAAGCTGTGGTGCTTGCTTAGTAATTACTGATTTATTAAATATCTATAACTTGCTCATGTCTGGACTTTGCTCATACTGTTTAAAGTGCACAAACCTGTTAGAGTAATGGAAAAGTCTGGAAACGAATTTCATGACTTACCTTTTGCTTTCCATTTATGGATGAAATACAGCTAAAATCATTGTGACATTGCTTTTATTTTTTCTATCATAAGAAAAGAATAAGAATGTAGCATGCTAGCTTGTTACAGAATATATCTTTTCTATCACATTATTCATAAATTATGTCTTTTAATTTAAGCGAACCTTTTGCTTCTTTTTTTCCCCTAATCTTCAACTCGTCCTATATTATCTCATCCCACTTTAAGTTAACAAAGAAATGTGAGTAAGTTGTGTCTAACAAATTGTTTTCTATCATGTGCTTGACAAAGCAAAACATTACCCTGTTATGCAAAAAATTAATATAAGCTGTGACCAAGTGAGGAGCTGGGTAAATGAGCTACATCACACAATCTTAGGATTTGGTCAATCTAATCCACTCATATAAGTTCTCATCAAATTTGTCAAATAAAAACTTTGGAAGAAGACCCATAAGATATTGAACTATTTTCTCCCACGAAAAGGGTCAGTATACCAGTATGCTACTCTTAGATTGTTAGTGAGGTCATTGACCCAATTACTCATAGGTCTAAAGTTCCAATAGAAAAGTTGGTTTGCTTTCTTTTACAGTATCACAAGGAAGTAGTCATGTTAAGAAATATGTTTCAGTTAGCTGAAAATAAGTCATCATTTTTCAAGCCTTCCCCACTGTTCATGTCCACTGAATCACTAACCTACTCCTCCTTCAATCTTCTTGACAAATTTGACATGCCATTCTGATATTATTCCATAGGATGACCTGAAGAACCTGGAGTCATCTCTATGTTCCCTTCCCATTTTAGATTAGCACTCAAGTTCCAAATGAAAAAAATTAGGGTTGCTGGTTTCTTTTCTGTTTTTATTTTCAGTTGTTATGCTTTTATTATTAATTACAAAAAGGCAGCAAACAAACCAAACACTCCCCTATTGGATTTCTGATGTTGTAGGTTCTCTTCTTAGTTTTGAAGCCAGGGGCAAAAGGATGTTTTCAATTGTGATTGGATATGATAACTTGCATGAAGAAAAGTCTTCAACTTTACTCTTCAAGTTGTTATTGAAAAAGGTTGATGCTTGTGTATGTTGTCATATGAGAGTGAGTTCATAATTTTAGAAGGGATATGTTACGAGCACTATTATGTAGCATAGGTCTAGATCTACTGTATAGTATAACCAAATCATATTGTTATTACTTGGGAAACTATACCATAAACTCTATATATTCAGCCTTTGTTTCTATCTGAACATGGAATTAGAACTTTTTTATAGAAAAATTGTTATCAGAGCTTACAATTAACTTTGATGTATTTCAAACAATTAGATTAAAACCAAATTAAGGACCAAAACTGATGTTAGAGTTTTATGGAGTTCATATGAATTATATCTTGATGCATCATTTTTGCTAATATTTATCTGTTTCTGTCATTGTGGTTCCTTCTATTGGTTTGCATTGCTCCAAAGAGAAATTCTAACATTACCAAAGTATCAAAAATCAATCTGTTTTAAAAATTTTCCTGTATTTTTGCTGTAAGCTGACTATATCACATGAAACAACGCAAACATCCTGAGGAGTCTCGGGAATAGTGAAATTAATTTTTCCTTGATAAAAAAATTGAAGTGATGTTTTTAACATTCAGGTCATAACTTCCATTGTTGACGTGAAGCCTTGGACAGTTCCTTGGACAGCAAAGACCATTGTTCAGGTAATGTGTATTTTTTCTTATCAGCTAGATATCATTAGTATTAATGTTATTATTATTATGCTTAGGGTGCTAGAACGAGGACCCTTTCCTGCCTCTTCCCATTGGAATGGCTATAACTATGGTGTATAGAAAAAGGCATGGAATGCCCATTCCATCATAATTAGGCCGTGATTCCAGACTATGAAATGCATATTTCCTGGCTGGCTGCCAAGATTGTGATTATTTTATTGCTTGACAAATACACACTATTTTTTATTTTGGGCAAAATGATTATAAAGTTATCCCTTCCTCGTGGATGCAAATAATAATGTATAATTAATAACTAATGTTTTGCTGATCTTACCGCTCTCAATACTAAAAATTGCTACTAAACAAATAAATTAGTCTAGTGTGTCAGAAATATTATCAGACCTTTTATATTTTGTTACATTATCGTCTTAATTTGGAAAGAAAAACTTAATTATAAGGAAAATATTTTAATATGAGATAGTCACGTTCTTATGTTTTCTTAATTCAAGTGTTAAAAAATGTGAAAGTAGTTATATATTTCTCTGGTAATAATATTTTTATAGTTCTAATTCTATTCCATGTACCAATATAAAATATGAAGTCGTGATGCTATCAAGCAGTAGAATAGGAATGATTGATTAATCCTAACTTATTCCAATTCAATTCTCTTATCCTTTCCTACTCCCAAAAAATAACCTTCTCCCTATAAAACACGCCCGTAGATTTTGGGTTGGGAACAAACTGCTGTTATTTTATTTCTCAATGTTGGCTAAAGGATACTCATTATAATTCACTTTAGTTAAGAACTTAAAAATGGATTCAATTAACAAGTATTTAGAAACCATACAGTCTACTTATTTGTTCTCTTATTAGTTTCATCACATCTAGAAGAGCAAACTAAGTTGGATTCTGCAGGTTATGCTTCTCTGGATTGCCTCATTTTGGTTGGTAGGATCTTGGATAGTTCCATTTTTGGCTTACACAGCAGGGTTCAGAAAGGAGTCTCTTACATACAGAGGGCAAGCACTGTACAGCCTATTGACTGATGTTGCTGAAGGTGTGGTTGGGATAGCAATACTTCATCGTTGTCTTGCAAAGTTCAAACCACTTTCATCCGACTGGTTCAAATTCGAACTCAAAGGCAAGTGGCAGTTTGATGTCAGTTTAGGATGCCTCATGTTCCCCCTCATCAACCAGCTGTCGCAGGTGAACCTAAACTTGTTACCCGTGCTTCAATCTAGTCCGGTTACCATCTCAAGTGTAGAGCAATCGATCGTGGCACGAGACCCTGTGGCAATGGCTCTCTATGCCATGGTTGTCTCTGTTTGTGCCCCAGTCTGGGAGGAGATTGTCTTCCGGGGTTTCCTTCTCCCATCTTTAACCAAGTACATGCCTCTATGGTGCGCCATACTAGTTAGCTCAGTAGCTTTTGCCTTGGCACATTTTAACATTCAAAGGATGCTGCCACTTGTATTTCTAGGCATTGTGATGGGGGTTGTCTTTGTACGTTCTAAGAACCTCTTGCCATCCATGTTGTTGCATAGTTTGTGGAATGCTTTTGTATTTCTGGATCTAATGAAATAATAATGTTGTTTTTAAATATTATCAAGTTTCTGGCTCTCTCTACTCACTGTCACCCCAAATAAGTTGCACTTATCCCTTGACCAAATTTAATATATAAATCTTTCACTCGCCAATTCTGCACATGGAGGATTAATAATAGCAGAGGGGGAGGTAGTGGTTGTGGCTGCACTACATTCAATTTTTAACAAGTCTTTAGTTATAAAATTACTGTCAGTTCTTTCAATAAATAAATAAATAAATGCTTTCACCTTTGCAATCCTTTGTCAGAAGTGAAAGCTTGGAAGTTTCAACTTTTATGCATACTGTTGACTGAATTTGAAGATAAAATATTAAGTATTCTCTGAACTGTGAAAAGTAAAGGACTACTGTGAAAATGATAATACAGAATTTGCTTTATTTTAAGTGAGTACAGAATCCCCTAATGTACTGATAGCTCTGTGCTCTTAACATCCTTACAACCTGGCCACAGAATGAGAGGCTCAATTCAGAAATGAGTGCTTGTGTTTTTCTAAGTGCCTATAGCCACATTTTTATCAGCTGCAGCTGAGCTGGTTGTCATGATCCTCCATTGTGAAATTTATCTGCAGCTATATATACTTGTATATTTATGTAGATTTTAATGAAAAATGCTAGTGCATACTTTGGTTCCTTGGTACTTTCATGAATGCTGTAACATTCTTTTCAGAATTGGACTGCATTAATGAATGTTGTATTTGCTTGCAAACACCTATTGTCTTAACCGGGGATATGAGAGAGGGGACCAATTGGTTAAAGCCAATCTGCTGACCTGGCTTAGTGACTTTTGTCTCAGTAACCTTTGCTGATGTTTACTTTACCCGACAGCTGCAGGGACCCTTGTCTGCTATTTTGGATTTTTAGTAAATTGCTAAGAAGAACAAAGATTATATCCCCTTATCAAATTCTCTTACAAATTCTTGTTGAAGTGTTGTAAATATTAATACTTTATGTTGTTAAACTATTGATTGTATTTACCCTTTTTTTTTTTTTACTTCGTTTAGTATCTAAAAGGATTTGTAAGAAAATATATCATCCATCCCTCTACCAAAACTAACTAGTTGATTTCGGTCCTTTTGAGATTAAAATGACACATCTTTCTTTAAACTTAAGAAGATTTGTATGCAGCAGCTGCACCACTCAGGCTGGTAGTGGATGAAAAAGCCTGAAATTTCCTTACCATGGGAACATCATCATATTTGGTCTTTAATGTTTCAGATTTATATTGAACTTATTAAGGGACAACAATAGTGCTACGCAGGCCAATTTGGTAATGTTATCATGTAGTTTATCAATTTGTGCCTCTCTTTAAGAAGAGAGCATATCCATTGCCTTTTTCCCTTGATTTTTAAATTGTGACTGCAATATAGAGTTCTGCTCATCGTTTTCTCGATTCATGTTTATCCACTTTATTTGAGAACAAGCTTAAAAATAACTATTTTTAATTTAAAAATAATTGAATTATTTAATTGGTTAAGTTTGTAATAAGTTATTGTTAACTACTCTATGAAGACTAATTAAGTAGTTTATTCGTAGTCTGTTTATTGTCATTTTTTATTATATTTTCTATGTCCATTTGGTATCATTATTTCTGATAAATTGTCTTTGTTAGCAACTCCAAATTCTTGGTGGATTTTATGGTGAGACTTTTAACTTTGGGTCCACCATAAACTCCCTAGGAAAATTACCAAAAATAATTGATATATGATGTTAGCTTTAAATAAACGGCTGAGAAGCAAACAGTCCCTTCACCCACTCCACCACCACCTCCCCTCCTTCACCAACTCCGCCCCATTCCACTCTCCTCCACCACTTCCGGCCACCACCACCATCTTACAACAGCATGATTTACCAACACTTATCTTTCAAATAACTTTCTATTATAAATAATACTTGTTACAATTCTAAATTTGTAATTTTGTATAAAATAGTAAAAGTGGAAATCACCCTTTTTTCTCCGCGATCTCTTTTCATCTATGATTTCTGCCTTTTCACTATTAATTTTGACACGAATACATCATCATCTTTATACCAAATTTGTAACTTGTCTTTAGTACTAATCAAAACTATTTTTCTATTATTATTGTCAATTTATTGGGGATAACTTGTCCCACTAGTTACGGATTGGCCAGTGGAATAGCTCAATGACCATGCTTGGTGTATCGTTAAAGACCACCGCCAGAAACAATAAATAATCCCTTAGCATTCGGTAAGTTCGTTAAAGTAGATTGATGTGCCACATATTTTTAAAGTTATTTTATGTTTAAGACGAAAATAGAACTCTAAACACTTAGTTAACGAAAAAGAGACGCTAGCTTACCCTTTTTTTTTATCCTCATGAAACAATAATGTCATAAAAGTATCAGTTGTTGCATATGATAATGGTCCAATTGAATATGCATATCAATTTTATTTATTACTACTTTCGGTTACATGCACATAATGTAGGACAATTGGGATATCATATTATAATTTACGGTTCAGACACACGTTGCAGGCTTGCAGCAGTTAGGATGTTATCATCAAAATGATGAAATCACCCTTCCAAAGGAATGGAATCGTTCCAATCCAAAATACTAATATAACATAGAAAAAACAAGAAGACAACAACAAAAAAGCACTTCACGCTAATTATAATCAATAACACCGCCTATATTGTTTTTAGAACATTGGTTTTATGACAACAAATTCAGGGAATTTGAGACTAAATTGTAGTTTTTCTCTATTAGACATGTCTAATTAGCAAGATTCCCCCTTGCCTTGATTGCTTTTTAACTTAACTGAACAAAAGCTTAAAAGGCAACACTAAAAGCATGAAAAGCTGGCCCTGCTTAATTTTTTTTCTAGATTACTAATACCCACATTATGATCTATGATTAATAATGCATGAACCTCCTCCCTACATTTACTTGAATGTGATTTGTGTTTTAGACTAAGTCCAGAAATAAACCAACCCCTTTATGAAAATTTTAAAAGCAGCAAATGATTAAAAAGGAAGGTTGAGGTTAACAACTGATGAAACAGGACATTATGGGTCTAGTGGGGTACTCACAGTTCTGTTTCTTTTCCTTCTTTTTTTTTTTTTCATTCCCAATTATTATAATTCATTGTCTCTTGCCACACCGCTACATGACCAATTGTTGGAGAGAGAAAATATATCATTTCTCATATTTAGAAATAAGGATTGTAGGTAAGGAGCGAGAAATTTATGTATACGACTGAGAAATCAGATGATAACATTATCACTTATTACCTTATTCACCTTATTCTTCAATAATCTACTTAAATTCTCAACTAATTTTCATATAATTTCCCAAAATTGATCAACATACAAAAATAATACGTCGAAATAACATTATTCAAAATACATCAAGAGGGGGGTGTGTGTGTACACACACACATATATGTGCAAGTTAAAAGACATGCTGCATAATTGGAGTGCCTTGTATCCTTCTTACATTCTCAAATTTGTCAATTCTTTGGAACAAAACAAGAAGCCATGGAAACTTCACAGGCTCTTTCTATTGAAAGCTTCTCATATAGTTGGCTAGTGAACCTTAAGCCTTCACCACTAGAAAGCCTAGACAACTCCCACAGAACCTCCCTTGATGCATCATCAGATGAAGCTTCCTTCATTGAGATGGATCCAAAATCCCCACCCTCCAAGAGATTCTTCAAGAACTCAGTGTCACAGGACTCATTCAAGTTTGACTTTCCAATCTCACAGCCCAATCTTACCCTTGTTGATGCAGATGAGCTCTTCTCAAATGGTTACCTTTGGCCCCTTTTCGTGGAGTCCTTGAAGATTGAAGCAGGGTATGATGAGGCCTCAGAGTCATCAAATCCAGGCCTCCCTTCACCTTCACATGATGATGCAACACAAAGTGTGGTTCCAATTCAAAAGGGTCATTCTAGATGCCCTTCATTGAAAAGGTGCAGGACATTATCAAGGAGAATGTTTCATAAGTACCTGAATTTCTTGTGGCCTTTGTGTATAAGATTGAGGGGTCACAATCACAAATCAGGTTCAAACACAGAGGCAGTGAAGAACTACAGGGGGTGCTATTCAGAAACATCTCCAAGGATTAGTATAGCTTATTCTCCAGATGATTGGAGAAAGTCTTCTGATTCTGAGAGCTCAATTCATGAGGCAGTTCTTCATTGTAAGAGGTCCATTGGTATGCACAAGTTCAACATGGAGAACAATTAAGCTTTCTTTGCCTTCATAACATTCTCTAGATTTTTAAAGGGGTTCTAAGTTCTAACAGTAGCATGTTCATGCTTCCCTTATGCCATATTGGGAGAAGGTAAAGAGAAAAAATAAGATTTTAAATTTGGTCAGATGTCAAGCTTTTTATACTAAGAGGACACAACAAGATGGCAACTCATAGTCGTAACTAAGATTTTTTGTTTTTCATTTTTCACTTCCAGTGAAAGTCTTAAACTATATTTTTCAATATAGGTGGAACCATATGATTCAATGTAGTATGAACTTTTTCACTGTTAGAAAATTATGTTTGAAATGAAAGGAAAGAAGAACAACAATCACATGAGGCTTAAGTTCTCATCAAGTCACTCATCTTAACTCCAACCTACTCTTATTTGAATGATATTGGAATGGTGGAATGTCTTAGGGAAATATACATGTGGCTGGCCAGGGATTTTTCAAGCTTTGTGCTAAATTTTGGAAAGGAAAAATAAGAAGGATATAGTACAATTATGTTTTTCTTTTTCCCGATAGTATGAGGACGAACAATTATACTGTAGATGAGAATCTGCTAGCCTATTTATGTAAAGTTCTTTAGGTGATTTTGGAAATAAATAAATGTGTACTAAATGAATCATTAATTATTTATATATATATATATATATATANTATTATACAAACCCGATCTATGGCATACCTTGTGAAGTAAAGAAAAAGGAAAAGTTTGATTTCCACAGTATAATTTCTATTTTTCATTATTGCAAACACAGTCTAATATATTTTAAACATAATAATTAGTTTCTAAATAAACTCAATATATAATAATAAGACGGTTTAGGCGAGCAAGCTTTATTTAGTAGTTTAGCATAAAAGTGTTGTTTTCTTATAAACTAGTTTAGTACATGTGTTATGTACATAAATTATTTTAAATTTTTTGATATTATTTTTTATATAAATTATTTAATTTTATTTTTTGTATTTTTAAATGTTAAAAGTAAAAAAAAATGCTAATTTTAAATTAGGAAAGATTTAATGAGGTCAAATAGAATAAGTTTAGTGAAATTTTAAATTTGAATTAAAAAAATTTTAATAAAATTTAGTGAAAATAGTTTAAATAGGAAAATTTTACACTTTGAGAAATAAACGTTATTCTATCATCTATTACTCTTTGTCTCTATTGTCTCTTCGATGTCCATTTTTTAGTTCTTCAATGATGTGTAATAATTATCACTAAGAGGTCAATGATTCGATCATTTACTACTCTCATTTGCAATCTAAAAGAGTTCTTCCATGAGCATGTGTGTAAAAATATATAACATAAAATCATTAAAATTGTTTTTTCTTTCGCTTCACCCTTTTGTATTTTTTTTTTGGGTACATTAGAGTGCTGGACCCAAAGAAAAAACAAAAACGAGCTACAAATAAAGGGTACCAACAGAATCATCATTGAGCAAAATTTCCTAGCGTTGGTGAGGAGGGTGGTCCCAAGTCTTAGTTGAGAAATCCAACTCGATGCTTAAGTTCGCCATTCTGTGAGCGTTGTTATTTCCTTCTCTATTAGTGTGCTGAATAATGACCTTCCAATCGCTTCACCCTTTTGTTAAAGTCCCTTTTATCCGTTTGTAAGGAATTGGGCCTTCGAAACTTTCCTTAATCGTTTGAAACAATTTTCGTTATTGGGCTAACCAAGAGTGTGATAAGTGGTTTCAGGGTTTGGGCATGTGTTTAGCCCATGCCTTACCTTTTAGACCCAGGATTCTAGGCTCAATCATGTTTTTTTTTTTAACCAAAACTTACAATCTTCTCATAAAATTAAAATGAGACAATTTTCATTTTAAGAAATACAAGTTAACCTGAGAATATTTTTTAAAACCTTGAATATGAGAAGATTACGTAAACCACACGCCTTCTAAATGATTTTTGAGAAAATTAAAGTGTCAATTTAGTTTTAAAATTTTAAAATTTTTCTCTCGTTAGTTCTTTTATTGACAATTTATTTAAAATTTCAATGACTAACGAAAGCAATGTTTTAAAATTTTAGCGAATACGTTGACATTTTTAAACATTAATTTACACTTTATTTTTTCAAGAACCATTTAGAGCATCAAGATATTTTTTAGAGGTTAAGTTAAAATTTAACCTTTTTTTTTTTGCTTTTTTTTCACCCATTAGTAATTAAGAGAATAATTAGAAATATGAGTTAAAAGGATATAGTATCGTTGTTGTAACGTCAAAAACCAAAACCAAGAGACAATAACACGACAGTTGAGCAATCTTGTTTCCCCCTGCACCACTAGTTTGTTATTTCCCTCAACAGCAATTTGTAAACCCCCAAACCACCCGTTACTATTTTGTTGTTGGATAAGGTGGTCTTTAAAGAGTGAACTGAAAAACTAAACAAAATAGTTCATAATTGGATTCCTACGTGAATAAGTACAGCCAAATGAAAACTTAGTAGTAGATGCTTGAAGAATCGTTGTTGAATTCTGCCATTGAAGAAGTCACAAGGAGATTAGAGATCGATGTGTGACTTTTTATTTTAATAATTAGGGTCAATTTTATTATAACGAACCAGATCAAGGAACATCATTATAATGATCATTAAACCACCATGTAAAGTAGCTTAGCAAGGTAAGGAAAGCTTCGCTAAAAACTCTTAGAGATCAATTTGTGACACGTGTTATTAGTTATTTCCTTTCTTGGTCACGTTTGACTTTTAAATATATTATTGACTCAATGTATTTGGATGTAAATTGTAACTAAATATATTAAGTCAATAATATATCTAAAACTAAAAAAATATGATTAAAAGACGGAGGGATTACATTAAAAAACAATAATTACTATATAGGTAACTAACTTGTTGGCAATTAAAATTGAAATTGTCTTGTTGAAATTTAGATTGCTATGAGTAGAAGATATGAACACTCAAGAAAAAAAATTAATCTCACAAAATATTTCTATTGAAGGAAACAATAATACACTCAAAATTTTGGCTTTTGATAGTAGCCAATTAGACACTCAAAATAACACTACAATGTTCTTTTACTCACAAGCTCGCTGGAGCTTTTCTCTTCCTCACACACTTGCTTTGTTTCACAAGTTATTGACTTAGATTCTAAAGCTCATACCTCATGTCTTTATATAGGCATAGGAAGATCAAATGAGGCCACTTGATTTGCAAGTGTTCAAATTTGATTCAAATTGTTTAGCTCCACAAATTTGATCATAGATTTGCAAGTGTTCAAATTGAATTTGAGTTGCAAAAGTGGACTTCATGGTTGGCTAATAAAGGCTAATTATCTAGCCACTAAATTTGACTACTTATTTATCAAGCCACTAAATTTGACAATTCAAATTGTTGTGGCCAAATTGATCATGACTACTAGCTAGTAATAGTTGTCAATCTTAATGGTTAAGCTTTGACTATTCAAAGCCTTAACAATTAAGCAATTGTATAGATTAATGTTCTCCAACTTACTAGAAGCAAGTTTAACTTCCAACATAACTACATAAAAGGGAAATTAGATTCCTACTGAGGATGAAATTTACTCATCGACTTTTCATTGATAGAGAATAGTGTGGAAGTGGAAGTGTTGACAGATTGGCTTGGAAAATGCAGGTTCTTGTGGAGATGGCAATTCAGGTGGGAGGTTATTTAGGTATGAGACAACTGTTGCCATTGTGGGTCTAGCATCTGAGTTTTCTTGAACTCATAATAAACCAATCTGAATGCACTTCATGACTTCCACCTCAACATAATTTTCTTTCATATTTGGATCCAATATGCTGAATGGTGTTCCATCGTTCCATTGTCTCCAAGCCTGTAGCAAAACATTTCAGATTTGTTACACTACTCTGCATTATAAATTGATTTCGGTTACATTATATATCAACCTTAGTAAAATACCAAAGTTGCTTGCTACGCAAAATAATAATGCGCTCACATAGCTTAAGAGGCCTTCTGCAACAAGGTGCGATTCATAAAAATTTGAGTTCCTTTTCCCTGCAATATTCTCTAGAACCATGACTTCAAAACTAAAAACGTCTCACTTCTCAAAAAATTGTTCAAGCATTACATATTCAAGAGGCATATAACTGCTAAAAAAGAAAAAGAAAAAGAAATATCAATGACAAACTAGCTAAAGCCACACCATATTAAAGGATTGCGAGTTTAAAGGATCGACATGAATGAAAATTCATAACTTACTATGCACTAACAATTCTATTAGTTTTTCCCCTCTCTTAATCTATTTCAACTATTTTAGCCATACCAAAATTTGAAATTTTTAAATTTATATTTTCATCTAATAAAATGTTACTAAATTTAAAGTTACGATGTATAATTTTGAGTCGATAAAAATTAATCATTATGGATTGACATATCTATTTTTTTATCCTCTCAAGAACTTACAGATTTCTCTGAGAATTGTCTTGTAGCTCGTTTTTGCCCGTCTCCTAAGCAAATAGCAGCTAAAAGTGATGAGCATCGCCACAACAGCAATGGGGACAACAATTAAGATAATCGTTCGTGATCCGCTTTTCTTATTTTCTACATTAAGAAACAACGAGTTCATTCAGATGTCAATAAAAAAATAACTGTTAACGAGTCATGATAGTAACCGTAGAATTGGCTAGCTACATATAGAGGAAAAGAACAAAAAAATCTGACAGAAAAGTAAAAAGATTGTAATGTATAAAAAAAATATAATAGAAAGGGCAAGATTGTAATTAAAAATCTATAAATATTTACATTGATCAAGCAGTTGAAACAAATAATTGTACACTAAAAATTATATAAGGGGTTTATGAGAAAAGTATTACAAAATATGTCTTGTGAGGAACTCGAAAGAGCATATGAGAAACATATATGTAAAATCATAATATATTTTATTTAATATTTAACTGTGCGGATGGAAGACGGTGGTATATAATTATTCTATATCTTAACTTACAAAACAAAAACAAAAAACCTTATTCTATCTTTTTTTGCATAAGTAGGGTAATGAACAGAAAAACTAATTAGACGTTAATTATTTCGGTACCTATGTAAAACAAAAACAAAAAGCTAATGTAGCCAACTGCTTGTAGTAAGTACCATTAAAAACTTCAGATGACATAAGTTATCCTAAAAAAATCGAATTAATTACGTGCGTTTCCATCTTATGTGATATTTAATGTCATACTATTTCTTTCTTATTTCACTGGTTCAATAAACTAATAATTTAGATATATATACAGTTATTTCCACGGTTATTTGTTGGTATAGGCCTAAAGTGGAGAGTGGAAAGAACAAATGGATAAAGTTTGTAAAAATTATGCGAATTAATAATCATTATCTTAATTGAATTTCTTGTCATATGAGATTAAGTGTAATCATTTATTATTAATATTTTTTTATTTTTTTATATCATATATGTATGTGAGTTTCACCTCTTTAACTAATTTTGTAATTGACCTCGCATGACAAAATTTAAAAATTGATCATTCTAGTTTTTATGTAATTAATTTAAAAATTGTCGAAGTTTTTTGGGCTTTCCAGCTTATGCTTGCTAAACATATAATTTGATAAAATCTCTATTTTGGTACCCATCAAAACATTCGAAGGAATAAAATAGTTTTTCAAGATTTAAAGGTTTAATTTACTTCCCCAAACCAATAAAATGAGATAATGTGGTCTTTCTTTATTCAAGATTCAAGAACATTTTGATTCGTAAGCATATAGAGTAAATTGTTTCATCTATTTACATGTTTAAGGAACAAAAACCTGACGTCGATTCCACACTAAAAAATAAAATACATGTCTATTTATAATATTTAGGTATAATTTTGTCTTTTTTTTTCATCCATACATTTAGTTGTAGTGGAACATTTAGTAAATGTAAAGAAAGTAATAATTATATTAAAACTAGAATTTTATTTTTTTATATATAGATAACTTTGCCAATTCATATTATTTTATGCATTTACCAATATAATTTTTTTTGTAAAGACTATTGTGCTTCTAAAAAAGCAAAAATATGATACATTTTTTTACCAGTTAAAATCGATTTTTTTTCACTTAAGTATTATATATAAGCTTCTTTTTTTTTACTTATAATTTGATCCTAAATATCATTATTTTTAAACATAATATATCTCTCAATCTAAATAAGAATTTGCATATTAAAATAGTTATTTCTAAAAAATACAAAAAATAATTTTAAGAATAATATATGATGTCAAATTAAGATGAATAAAAACTAAGTAAATTTAGATATAAAGCTTATAATTATACTTAGGTCAAGAAGTAAATAAATTTAATTGTTTTAATGCCTAATTTGATTAATTTAAAAAATAGAAGTATCGTACTTCTATTTTTTTAGAGGTACTATAGTTTTTACCTTTTTTTTATCTTGGTATGTGTAACATTTGATTTTTTTAAAATGAACGAAGTAATAAAGATAAAAATGTTTTTTTAACACTGTAAACACCATACTTAATCTCTTACACATACCATGAGAGAAAAATCGAAGTATGATACTTTTGTTTTTTAAATTAATCAAAGCATTAAAACAATCAAATTCATTTAATTCTTCAATCTAGGGATTATTATAAGCTCGTCCCGCATGCACTCACATGTAGGGAGCAAAATGAAAATTTTGTTTCACAATCTTGAACTTTACCTCTTGAATAGGAATAGGATGGAATTCGCCACCGACCGATAGAAAGGGTAAATCTCGAAGCGGATGATGCAGTTTGGATAAAGGACCCTCCAGTTTATCAGACCATCAAGACAGTAAAGGTTCTGAAACATGGACTAGGGAGCGGTTGAAGCTCGCGTGTTCGATCATGAATTGGTGGGGCTCCGCAGCACTTAGCCGGGCCCCACTGCCACGCTGGAGAAGAAGGACCGGTCATCACCGCCGCTATGGACGAGGAGCACTCCGCCTCTGTGGAGAGCTTCTTTGTTCGCCCCTTCACATGAACACACCGTGCGCGGCGGAGGAGAGGAGGGCCCTCATGAGGTACTCTTGGTAGGTGCTAGCTGTTGGCGGTGAATTTGTATTTGGAGCATACTTGGTAGAGGAAGTTCCAAAATGAGGATGGTGAAGATGAATAGCTTGAAATTGCAGGAGATGGCCATGGGTTGGTGGGTTGATGAATGATAGGTTTGTGTCCATATATTTAGTACACATCCCATTAAATCACGTTGCCCTAAAAGTAAATTAACTTAGTAGTTTTTTATTTCTTTTTTAAATATTTAAATAAACAAAACCTGTTATTTATTGTAATAAAAGTGTTCCATTTACATGTATTTGCATCCCACAAATATTAGTTGTTAACAGTTACTCAAGCACAAAAATAACATCATAAAATAGAGAACATACACAAAAAAAATGACATGCACATGCCTGAACACACAAAAATATTTGGTAATAATGTTTATTTCTTTGTTTTACAGTAATATTAAATGTACGTGTGCACGAAACAGTATATAAAAAATGTTCAATGATAATGTTTATTTTTTTTATTGTGTAAAATTTATTTTTTTATTTTAAAATGTTTGTTTATTTATCTAGGTTTCTCTTAATTAGCTATTTTTAAAGTGTATAAATAGCAAGACTCTTTACACCCTAAACTAATACCCTATTTTATGGCCTTTAGATCAAAATTACTTTTACATCTATGATTAAAAATAAGGTGCACGTATAATAAGCATTTTCTTAAGCAACACACCTGAAATATAACCATGTTTGGCATGTGGAGTATTTTGTCACGCCCCATCTAAGGACGTAACCGCATGTAGGGCTACTGTCCTATGGAAGCTCTGACATGCATGCTAAACATGTATTAAATGTTCATAATGATAAAATAATAACTTTATTTTTTATGTAAACAATTGAATAATTGTTTCTATATAATACTAATTTGAAAATAAATATTAAGTTTACATCATGTCATGACTAAAGGAAATACTGGGAATACTAAACGAGGACCCTGCCCTAGATGTCTGGAGAATAACTGTGTATAACTTGGGTAGATCCCACTGTGAAGCAGAGCTTACCACTGACTTCTGAATCCTCGCTCACTGGATGAGGAGAACGTTCTCACTATCCTCAGCCTAATATGAAAATGTTATCAACAAAGGAGTGAGTTTATTATCTCAGTGATGGGTACCTTGGTATCACGCAAATAACACATACTGCATATAATGGCATAAAGATACATGTATACAAACTGAAGGAACTAGGGCACTCAAATAGGCCAGCCCGGCTCGACTAACCCGCAGGGCTAAATGGGCTGGGCCTTAATGGGCTTTTACTATTTGCTGGTCGGTTTTGATATGTTTGGTCTGTCCATTTATGTGGGCAAACAGGTTTGTCCACAAGTTTTGCCTATGTTAATACTAAATAGGCCAATTTTGCTCACGGGTTAAACAGGTCGGGCCTAAACAGACTTTTACTATTTGTGGGCCAGATTTTATACGTTTGGTCCATCCATTTAACAAAGTAAACGGGTTAGGCTCACGGGCCAGACTCATTTTGACAACCCTAGAAAAAACATATATAGCAATTAAAGCATATGTAACTGTTATCTAAAAGATATTGAATGAACTGCACATACTGAATAAACTGACTGTACTGAGTAACTGAGTAAACTGAATTAACTACTGAAAAGTAAAATTGGTTTGTGTATGTATGCCCACGTCCTCTAGCAGATGAGCACAATTCAAGGGAGCCTCAGCTCGACCTTACTTCACCAGGATAAATTCGGATAGTTCCGATACGCACGCAACCCGGATATCTATCAGGGTATCCATACCCTAAATCTGAGGAGCCTTGTGCTCAAGGGGTCTGGTAGGGCACACATGCCATATATGAGGAGCCTTGCACTCATATCTATCTACTGCTGGGTGTGGGTGACAAGGTTGTAGGAACTCGTACTGATAGGTTATCTACCCTAGAACCTATTGCTCATGAAGTATTTTAGAGAGCTATATTTGATTACCCATGTTGTTAAGGCCTAAGATACTAATTATGACAAGTGTACCCTACTTAGCTAATCTTATTTATTAGTCCAGACTCAAGGACTAAGGTCCCACACTTAGGACAGGATTCTCAGGTAAGAGATGTGCGTCACAACAGACATCTTAAGTACCAAGTCTTGCCTTAGCCAAAATCTGCCCCTTGTTAGGGCCCATGCCTTAACCGGAGTCTTGATTAACATCTTATTATATAATCCTAACCAAGCAATTCTAAGGGATATCATGTCTATGGGTCTTGGTCTCTATCCTAACATAGCATAGCATAATATAACATAAGCATAAATACATGTCATATACTACATCACATAAGCATGTATATAAATATCTAACTAACTACTAGAATGTTATAAACATAATTGATTCTATTGATGGACCACCAAAGTGGAACCATTGAAGCACCGGGACCGCCACTCACTTGGAATGTCGCGGAAAGGAGGAACGTTGGTACTGGGGGCTCTAAGCAGCGTGGTGTTGGCACCTGGAAAGGCCAACACATACCACCATTAGAAACCCACAAAGAAATCTTTTAATTTGTAGGCCATGTGGTAGCAATCTAACATCGCTATGACGTTCCAACATCACCACGGCATCCTACGAACCACTGTGGGTCGCCATCACCACCATGAGGGCAGCGCCGGGGCCTACTACCCTAGGCCATCCTAAAAAGGATTGACTACCTACATATGTGAAGACTTTGTGTTTTCACAAGAGGGAGAGAAGAAAGGTGAGTAGAAACTCGTTCTAGAGAGAAGAAGGAGTTTGAAGCTATGAGCGAGCTGGAAATGAGGGAGGAAAACTCTATTTACAGGAGAAGGGGTGGTCAAAGGGGCAAGTCGGACTCTCTCCTAATCAAAAACGTGAAATTAGGGTTTCAGGTCAGCAGCAGCACGCTGCAGTGCCTCGTTGCTACCGACACACTAGAGCGCGCTAAGGGCGCTAGCTGCAGTGCCTCGCCAAGACCTTCCTGGGCCCTTGGTTGTTGGCTGCTTCATATTTACCTAACATACTAGAAATTCGTGTATATGTTTGCCATAGTATTTTGTGGTCTTTAAAAAAATAATCAATTTTGTGGTAATTAGGAGAGAGAGAGAGTACATTTTCCATCTAGTATATTTTTAGTAACAATCGAAACGACCTTTGCATTAATTCTGTTTGATTGATGTAATCATGTGTGTTGAACTTTACATTGTGTGAAAAATTCTTACTTTAACGTTTTCTAGGTGCATTATTAACTGAAAACAGTAATTAAGTCACAATTTGTAAAATATCTACACCCAAATCAATGAAATTACCATTCAGGGCTCCTCTGTCCACGTTTTATGGTGATTTTCGACAAAAATAATTAGCACTTGGATAAAATGGAAAATAGTGAGTAGATTAAATTAATTTTGAATAATTAGTATTATTGTTATTTATTGTTATTAGAAAAATAAGAAATAATAAAGATATGATTAAATAAAAATATTTAACATTTTTTAAATCTAATTAAATAATAAGTAATTTTAAATAATTTTTTAATAAAAAATGATAACAGTGGACGGGGGAGTAGCTTATATTTGTGTTTGCCATATCAATGGTAGCCTTTACTTTCCATATCAATGAGAAATGAGCCCGAGACATTATTCAATATAAACATGTTTAGAGAAAATGATGAAAAAAAAATTATTTCTTTCTAAGAATCCTTTTTTAAATTGATTTTGTCGAGTTAATGTTCATTTTAAGTTATAGATTAAATTTGTCTTTTAGTTCATATCATTATTGTTAGGTCAAGTTTTCATTAATTTTGTCATACTAAATGAGATTGTGACAACAACAAATTATGACAAGTAATATTGAACAATTATGATTGCAAATCTTAGTTGTTGATTGTAAATGAAGTTGCGATAGCAATTGAGATTTGCAGTTTCAAATGTTGCCATAGTGTCATTAATAGCCCTTATCTTAGTTATAGTTTTATTTAATATGTCAAATCAACGAAGACATGACAATATAATAATTAGAAGACTAATTTGACCTAAAACTTATAATCTCATAAGTTTAAAAAATCAATTTTTGTATTGTATAGATCAAATGGTTTAAAAAAACGTAGTCCTTCCATGTTAATTTGTAATTATGAATTAAATATTGAATGACTAACGAAATTAAATTGAGAAAAAGAACGAAGAATTCAAAAAAAAAAATAGAGTGACTTAGGCTAGCAATGTTCAGTAAGTGATTGTCCAAATAATGCAAATAAGAAGAAAAGAAATAAAAAATAGTACAAAAAAATATGTTTTCTTTTTATACATTTAGATGATTTTTTTTAATATAAAAAAAAACAAATTTTGATGAATGTGATGCTCACCACTTTTATTTACATGATAATAAATGATTAGATAACAATATAATACTCAGCGTATAAAATTTAATTACAAAATATTATGTATAAGATCACAGTAAGAAACGATACCATTGTCATTTTATTATTGGTGGTGATGTTATCACGAGCTATCAGTGTGGAGAGGTCACATGTCAACAGTGTCATGTCAGTAAAATAAATTCATACGGGGATTACATTACAAGGAAATGTGGCGTTACATGGAAATTAAAAAGAAATATGACATTGTACGAGAATTGGAAGGAAATATGGTTTCTCGCCGTAATTGGAAGGAAACGTGACATTACGCTAAAATGGCAAGGAAACGTGTCATCGCAATCAAATATGAATTGCACAAGAATCGCAAGGAAATATAGCATTGGAAGAAAACGTGGTATTGCATGAGCATTAAAAGGGAACTTGTCATTGCATGGGAGCTTGAAGGAAACATAACATTGTGCGTGAATGGGAAGAAACGTGGCATTGTACTCGGATTGCAAGGAAACATGACATTGCATGAGAATTGAAAGGAGACATGACATCTCACGGGAATTGGAAGAAAATGCTACATTGCGCAAGAATGAAGGAAATGCAACATATCGTGATAATTGAAAGGAAACATGGCACATCTTAGGAATTGAAAGAAAACATGACATATCGCGAGAATTAGAAGAAAATATGACATTGTTCAAGAATTAAAAAGAAGACACGAGAAATTGAAAAAAACGTGACTTCTCGCTGCAATTGAAAGGTAACGTGCATTGCGTCCAAAATGATAGAATGTGGCATTGCAAAAATTAAAAAAAAATTGACATTATGGGTGAGTTAAAAGCAAAATAAACCTTATGATTGCAATTTTGTATTGTTTTAACTTAGAGATAATATATCTCATACATGATACAGGCTCTGTACTAATTAACATACCACCATGGTCACGGGAAAAAAAGTTAAAATTCCAACTTATATTCCTCACATGTGTGACTACCGAAGGTTATTAGTAAAGATGCTCTTCATTTTGAGGGATTAAGGGCTCTATTAACAAGTATTCACATATATAATGAACTGAATCCCCTTTAAGTCTTAGAGGGGGTAGTCTTCGTTGGACAAGCTTCTAAATCATTTTTATCCGATATCACAAACTTCAAGTAATTCTTAATCTCTTTGGAATGGTCATTGCTCCCATAGTTTCTTAGATTGAACCACTTCTTATGTGGTTTCTTACGTTTCCTGTCACTTATGGCAATGGCAAGGTCATTAGGGAACAGGTCTCTGAAGACACAGGCGTGCAATATGGTTGAGACAAGGACTGCAGTCACTATGAGTGTGGCTATTAGAACCAGCATCACACACAAAGCCTTTGTTGCAACATTTGTGACCTCATTTGTGTAGTGTATGGTTGCAATTGCTGCACCGGTCATTGGAAAAGTGTATGCCCACCATGAAAGTGAGAATCTGCGCGATAATCAAATCAAACATTAGTTAGATTAATAATATTCAACATAAATTAGAGTAGTCAATGCAACATATAGATGTACAAAGGAGAATAACATACTTGAATCCTCTGAAAAAATTGACCCGGACAGCCTGCAAAAATGCACGTGAATCGAATAAGTAACTTGTAAACTAAGAGAAAGTTGTATAAATTTTATCTACCCTTAGTATTTTCATATGTCAATTTATGGTACATGACTTGAGAATGAGGTGAGCACAGCAGTCTAACAGTATCCTCTAGTCATTTAGCAGCACTTACCAATGAGAAATAAAGGAACATGGCGACAAAATAAGCAATCCTGGAGCCAAAATCAAAAGAGCCCTGAATCCTAGCCCAGGCCACGGACGCAACACTCGGCGTAGCAACAAACAGAAAGAACACCGGCTGCAGCTCCTTGGGTAACGTCGCGTTCGTGGGAAGCCTCTGGTAGAGAGTCACAAACACCACAAGGTAATGGGCCAGCCCAACAGCAAAGAAGAAAATGGGCCCTTCTTTAAGGCCCATGGACGCTCCCAAAAGGGCCCCAACAAAGTTCCCAATAACGGAAAGGTGATTGGAGGGGTTAGCCACTTTGGAGAGCCTCCTCTCCCCTCCAGACATCCACTGGCCGTAGATCTTGAGCTCAAGGAACAAAAGTGGGCCCATAAGGACGCACCAGAGCTCGCGATCCATGTGCTTCGTAACCGAATGTGGGGCCCCCAGCGCCAAGAACAGGAGCGCTATCCATGGCGCGAAGAAGAAGTTCACGCGGATCGGGTGGTAGTACTCGCGGCGAACCGCTTCGAAGTAGAGGATGATTTTGAGGAGGTAGGTGGTGAAGATCGCGGCGACGATGGCGACGGAGAAGAGCCACAAGATGAGGTTGACTTTCAAGCTCACGTGGAGGAATTGAGTGGAAGGTGCGGTGGCCAGCGTTTTCCAGAGGATCGCTTGGCTGCTAACTCCGAGGCAGATGCCGAAGGACGAGACCGGGAATCGGAGGAGAAACGGCCACTTGCTATCTTGTGGAAGCACTATCTCCTCTGAAGCCTGAAAACCAAAAAGGATTCTTTGAGATTTCATTTTTGTCATTTAGGGTTTAGATTGATTTTGAACTTTGAAATTGGCACAAGGTGAGACTGAGATCACATACTCTAACAGTTTCCAATTCTGGACCTTCGAGTGCATCGTAGTATCGATCCACAGGTAAAGGCCTATCGGTGTTCCTCATGCTGCTGCTGCTGCTGCTGCTGCTGCTGTCTTCTTCAATTTCTGCAGGTGAGTACCTTCCGCTTAGGATTGAGAGTTGTCTCTCAAGCTTCCCGGACCATGTTTTGAAAGAGTCGAACCTCTTATCCCTTAGAGAGCAGCATCTTGGTGGCTTGGACTCCTCTGGATTTGATTGAGAAGAGGGAATGGGAGTGTTCTGTGGCATGTTGATGGATAATAAATGGTTTATTTGGTGATTGATGACGCCCCCAGATCCTTCTTCTGAACCTGTTTCACTAATTTCCTGTTAAAAGGAAATGGAAATAGTTGGATTTATTAGTATAGTAGTAATCAAAATGTATTTTACTCGTAAGGATTTAATTTTGCAGGCCAAGAATTGAGAACGAGTCTTACTTGGGAAGATGGATTTTGAGTGTCACCAATTCTAAACCCAGCTACTTCATGTGATGATAGGCACTTAATTAGTGATGGAACTTGAGGCAAGCCGTGTTCTATATCCAAGCTCACGCTGTTTTCCATGCTGGAACCTGGAAAAGTATATGCAACTGACTTATTTTTTGGGGCATCAGTTATGTCAGACTTAAGCATAGGTTGCATGATTCTTTATTTTGAATCTCATGGGCTTTGCAGCTATTTCAGAGGATACCAGAGAGATCACGACCAATTATTATGCACCATGCATCAAATTATATCATGCTTTCATTTTGGTAAGAAATTGACAACTTTCCCTGCATTCATGCATCAATTCGTTCATAGAATATTAAAAGAAAATCTAAATGGCTATGACAAATGCAACGGCTGTCTAAATCAGGGAAAATGAAGATGTCTTTTTCTGGTTGGGAAATTTTTCCTCTCCAAAAGGTTTTTGTCAGTTATTGGGGGAAAAGTCCCTTCTTTTTTTCGCTTTCCCCATAAAAATGGATAGAAAAGTAGTGAGTGAACCTGTAAGGATATAAATTAAAAAATGACTAGAGAAAGTTCAGTTCACATGGTTCCAAGTTTCAACCATAATGCAATACCTCACTTATCAATCCCAGTTCTTCTAGGCATTAGCCATGGACATGAAAATATGAAGGGGACATAACCGTAGACTTCAACATCATATCGCTAGTGTTGTAAGAAGGGGTAAAAAAATGAAGTGACTAATGCAAATTTTGAAACAATAACTCATTAATTGCAGAATTCAAGATGTGATGAGTATATATGCACACAGTAAAGAGATGAAGAATGCGGAAGAGCATTGTTCTAATCTCCTTACTAGGACGAAGATAGACATAGAAAACCGAACCTTTTAAGTTAATTTTTTTACTCTTTTCTGCCAAAGTCACTGGCAGTAGAACTCAGGATTCTGGAACTTCAAGCTTAATTAGCTGAGTTTAGAGATTTCAAAAGATCAGAAGGAATGAAGCAATATACTTGAAGAAAAATAGAGATGAAAGACATGGCTTCAAGATAATAAGAAGAAGACTATATATAGTGTCCCATGGTAGGTCATGTGTACGCTGCACAGTGTACTTCGCAGCCATTTCGTCAAAACGCAATTAAATGGCGATAATAGCAGCTGCTTATTTTGATGAATGGAACGGTCATGCAAGAAGACAAAGTACCACAATAAAATATGGTGGGTCAGATAAGAAATTGACGACTTAAAATAATGTCATAATTACATGTCTTAAGAGTACCAAATTAGGTTCGGCATGTATAGATATTAAGTAGGTGCTTGCGTACGCGTATTAGAGTTATGTTATACTATGTATTTATCAAATATAGTATACTGTGCTAACTTATTATTTATTCACCATTAAATGAAATTAAAATGAGATGTGAATTGTATTAAAATTTTACTTAATAGTAGATAAATAATAAGTTAACACAACATTTTGTATTTCATAAATTCAATTAACATTTTTAAAATATCCATGTACAATAGAGTAGTGGCAGGGGCACATGTTCATAACAATGATATAAATTATCAATTTTTCACATGTACAATACAATCCTGACGTAAGCCCAGAAGAAATTAGAATTGAAATATGTAAGATTTAGTTGTGAATTGGAAAATAAGACCAGGACCAATTTTTACGACTAGAAAGAGCGTATGACCGCAAGCGAAGTGGAAGTAGCCCTTGGTTAGTTCTTAACTACTACTGAATTAAAGCAACTATTATTGACGGATCACGAACTATTTTCTCTCAAAAAGAAGGACCAAAGACTTAAGGGGGCAAAGTGGATGTTTTGTGATAAAATTTGTGAGTGTGGTTATTGAAAGATTGAAGCCAAAGCCAAAGGGTACTTCATCATTAACTGTGTAGTGGTTGTCAAAGCAACAATTAAAGCAAACAACAGATCACAACTGCCAATTAACTTCAAACCAAATTGAACACTGAAATATCATGAAAATTATATATATATATATATATATATATATATATATAGAACATTTTCTGAGTTGCAATTAGTATTGTCATTGATAATCAACGAGATAGATTAGCTTTGGGATAATACATAGGTTGCATGTGTATTGACTTAAAAATAGATTTACTTAAAGTCTTTTAGTATCATTTTATTTTGAATAGTACTTTTACTAAAAAATATCACTTTTACTTTCATTGTATTTTTAAAAGTGGAACATTTTAAATTGAAAAAAAATAGTGATATTTTAACTTATTAGTTTTAAAATTTTCAATTATCATTTTAATACTTGACATGCACTTTGTGTTTGAAGTGTTCGGGCTCAATTACAATTATATGGATGGTTGAGTTTCAAAAGATCAAAATATATACTTGTAAAGAAATTATTACAAAAATATGAATGTCACTTACAATTTAAAAAAAAATGTCCGACTTCTAAATTTAATTATTAAAAAGATTCATAATTTCCATTTTGATTTGACGTAAAACAAATTTAGAATTCGAGGATATTTATCTCGAATTCTAAACTCAGATAAATAAATAAAAAAATAGGGTTAAATAAGTTCTTAGTCCTTGTAATATAAAAAAGTTTGTTTTTGGTCTCTAAAAAATTTTTCGTTTGGATTTAGTCCTTGTAAAAAAAATTTGTTCATTTTTGTCCCTACCGTCAATTGGGGTTGGATGGCGTTGACGTGGTCGTTAAGTTCGCCACGTGGTAGAATCTATTGTGCACACCCATTATAAACTCAACCCGAAAGACCAAATGACCCGACCCAATTTTAAATTAAAAATAAAAAAAAAACCACCCAGCCCACTCTCTTCTCTCATCACCCATCTCTCATCACCTATTCCTCCATTCCAAAACTAATTCTCTCATCTGAACCCACCCAACCCCAAAGTCCCTCCTCCTCATCATTTTTCTCCTTACACCAACCATCACCTTCTGCCATCAACCACCCCAAACCACCACACATCTATAACTGCAAAAGAAAAAAAAATCAAACCAACACAACACACATATACCTTTAGCCATCAACCATACATACACACACACACACACCAGAAACCAAAAGAAAAAGGAATGTGAGAGAAAGGAAAAGAGCGAGAGGGATATAGTAGAGAGAGAGTGAGAGAGAAAAAAATCAAGAAAGAGAGGAGAGCTTGAGAGAGGGGTAATCCGTGAAGAAAAAGAGAGAGAGTTCGTTGAAAGAAAGGGGAGGCCCGCCGCTGCCAGCGTTTGCCATGGCGGCAGCGGTGGTCTTGAAGCCGAAGAGAGGAAGAAGGCGTGAGATGGGAGAGAAAAGAAGATGGAGTTTAAGACATAGACAGATCTTAGGGAAGAAAGAGAGAAACCGAGACTGCCACGTCAGCAAGTAGCATTGCCAGATTCTCCTCAATAGTTCCCTCCGCAAACTCTACATTCTCAGCGGTGTGTCGTCGCCATGGCCAATCGCCGATGATGGCACTAGTTCCCTCTCCCTCTCTCTTAATCTCAGTTTTTCTCTCTATGGGTTTCAGTTTCTCTCTTTCTTTCTTTAGATCTGTCTCAGTTTCTCTCTTTCTGCTTCCTCTCTGTCTCTCTTGATCTGGTGTGTGTGTTGGTTGATTTAGGTGGTGGGTGCGGGTGTGTGTTAATTAGGTTGGTTGATAGCTGAAGGTGGTGGCGGTGAGATTGAGGGTGGTTGGGTGATTGGAGATTTAGATGGTTGAGAGTATAGTATGGTTGTGTGAGAAAGAGGATTGTTCAGAGAAGAGTGGGAGGAGGGACGTTGGTGTACAATGGCGGCGGAGGAGCAATGGGAGTTGAAGAAGGTCTAGGGAGTGAGGAGGAAGAAGATGAATATGGGGAGGAAGAAGAATTTGGGGTCGTGGGTGGGGTTTCAGGTTTTTTTCTTTATTATTTTTTTTTAAATTTCAAGTTGGACTTTGGTTTGGATTAGGTTCCGGGTTTTGTTTATTTTATAATTGAAAATATGGGGTTATGCCACGTAGCGAACTTACGGCCACATCAGTGCGCCGTCCAACCCCAACTGATGGCAGAGACTAAAAACGAACGAAATTTTTTTTACAGGGACTAAATCCAAATGAAAAATTTATAGGGATTAAACACAAACTTTTTGATATTACAGAGGCAAAACCCTAAAAAATAATAATTTAAAATTTAGGGATATATGTTGCATTGTAAAATATTTTCATAAAGTTGCAATTTCTTTCATTTCATCATAATCTAATCTTATTTCAATCAAATTTTCATAATCAAGTCATTTTTTTTTTTTTGGCTGTGGGGATCGGCTAGGCATATTTAAATTGGAATATAATTTATCTGTAGTTTCATGTGTGGAAATCTGAGTTAATTAATTGCAACTTGCATTTCAAAAAGGAAAAACAAAAAGGAAAAAATTGCATTGTATGGTCAATTTAAAATAACGGAGGAAATATAGTATGTATTTTCTTTTTCTTTCAATTATGATGGCACCAAAATGTTTACTTAGATATGAACTTCAACAATGAGCCATCCCAACTCCTGAGTCCACAGTCCTCACCACAGTAGCCGCCGAATAGGAAAAGGCTACGAAGGAATGAATACATGTTAATGTTATGGTTGGTACGGTGTGGGAACAAATAGAAGCAAAAATTTAGTAAAAAAGTCAAAGGCGTGCTGCAACTTGTGCGTGTGTGCGTATAGAAGATCACAAAAGGCTGGCACTATGGCAGCAGTCCCCATTTACAGCTTGAAAATAAACTAGCATGTGAGCAAATGAAAGCAACTATTTCAGTTCTCACTCGTTTCTTTTTCTTTGTTTTTTCTTCTTCCTCTAGCTGGGTTTTCCATAAATACATGCATGCATGTTTCTTGATTATACACTTATATATACTACAAATTTGCTATTTGCACGTATAAAAGGAAATATATATCTTAGCACTCTAATCACAACACATTATGAGACACACTTTGTACGTAGTGGCCCCCATACCATAGTGTGTTGTAAAGAGGATAACAAGATTTTTATACTCTTTCATATGTTCAAAGAGCATTTTTCATACGAACAATATGACAACTATCATATCCTTTGTGGTAGGCCAATTTGCGTGTATTTATCTCAGTTACCCACTATCAGCATCAGTAATTAATTTTCTTGTAATAATTACGTTCACATAATAAAGTGGTAAATTGCTAATTATAATTTTTTTTCTTCATTTTTATAGGTGATGGTGGAACCACGTTATATAGGTAAAAGATAACATCAACTACCATCTCACGTATATATCATACAATAGGTCATGGTTCGAAGTTGCATGTATACTTCGCTTTTTGGCAGCAAGGGTATATTTTCCAATAATAAAAAGTTGACTAAAAAACTTCTCATTCAATTCGAAGGCCGCCACTGTGAGAATTTGATGGTAGCTAGATGCCAACCTAAGTGTAACGAATATGCTTTTGGTTCAAGACACAACACAACCACAAGTTCGATCTTGCTTGGCCTTGTTATCTGGTATGATTCCGATACGCTAAAAATGATGCACACTACATTCTCTTCTTATATAAATGCAGTTGTCACTGATTGCAACCATTTTCAATTTTTCATTGACAAATTAGTCACATTCACAGAATGTAAGTCCTATGTAAAGCCATTTTCTTTGGGATAGTAAGGGGAAAATGGAAAGGGGAAAAAAAAAAGGTGAAGACAAAATAGCTAAGCAATAGCTGAAATCAACTTGAGAATTAAGTTACAATTTCACGCGAGTTTTTACAAGTGAGTGGAAATGTTAATGTGGTTGAAATAGGAGCTCTTGCATGCTTTCAGAGTGGTGCGTGAATGATGAATCGGTAAATGACTTTCACTTTATTATACATAAGTAAGGAGGAAATAAAAAAAGTGATTCCTGCAACGCAGACTTCATTATGTAACAGTACTTGTTATTAGGTTTTACTTGAATAAATTTATGAGTAAATCCCAATGTTGGTCTCTTGGAAAAATAAACGTATTCTTTAGTTCTCACACATTAGTCTCTGTGTTAAGATATAAAGAAAAAATACGGTAAATTAATCTCTAAAGATTTATAAATAATTTAAATTAGTCTCAAATAAGAAAAAAATTGACTAGTTTATTCTATATTATTATTTTTTATTATGAATCAATTTGAATTGTTTATTGACAAAAAATTACTAGTGTCTTACATTTTTAGTGGTGAGGGGTTACGAGATGTACTATTTTTTCAGGAATTATGCTTTCAACAAGGACAATATTAAAAGTTTACCCTAAATTTATCTTGCCATACTTGCTAAATTATCTTTATTTCTTTAATCACCTATATATTAACATTTTTTATAAGCAGCACAATTAAGCAATGAAACCAACAAAACCTTGTACAATTGATAGATGACCGAGTTCCTTAAGTATTTGGTCAGAAAGATTTTGTAAGAAGAATTAGTTGCTATCGGCGACAGACACCTCTTAGACAAAAAAAAAACAATTCAACAAAGAATAGAATAGAAATAAGATATTAGGGCACATAAAAAATTTTGTTAGGAAATTGTACATAAGATAAACTTACTATGATGATAAAAAAGATCCTCATCAATTAAGTTTAGGCACGAATAAGAGTTATTTTTTGGTCCTCACTAGTCCAAATTAACGTCCCAAGTTTTGGAAAATCCTTACAAACGAATTATTTTTAACCTTAGTTTGTGATTCATTACAGTCAATTTTCTAACACACAGTAGAAAATTCTACCATGCCCGAGACAATTTTACGGGTACCGTGTACCAACCTACATGGACCAATAATGATTTAACACATTATTTAATTATGTTTAGTATAAAATTTAAAAACTTAATACCCAATAAATTGCCTCGAATACAGTAAAAAGGCCAACAATTAACTAGTAAACTAGTAGTATTTAGAAAAGGTGGGAGCGTGATTAAAGGAAATTGAGTGCGTAGCTGTGAATTTTCTTCGTTACATTTTTGTCCAGAAAGACTTTTTTAAGTTACTAGATGAAAGTGGGGTGTTTGAGAAGAAACCTAATTTTGGCCACTAAACAAAGCTAGAAGAGAGAAAACTTATTTTAAGAGAATGGTGCGCATTGAAGTGGAATTAATATGGCTTGAAAAGTTGAATATATATGCTCTATAAGTGGGGAAGGTGGAGGGCAAAGGAGGGAGACAAGTTGAAAGTTGAAACTGATCAGTGGCCGCAAGAATTAGGTTATGGTTTCATAAGCTGCTGGAATTGTGTCAGAAATTCGCATTTTCCGGATAGCATCGCTAAAGATAATTTAAAACTCTTCCTTATTAAACGATTCATAGTGACTTATTTTTGTCTATATTCCTACTAAAGAAAGAAGAAAAAAAAAAGAGTAAGCTTTGGACTAGGAGAAATATTTGGTGCTTTTGAGAAAAAAAAAATTTTTTTGAAAAAAAGTGGTTAGATATAACTTACAAAATTAATTTAAGAAAATATAAGTTAAAATATATTTAAAATTTGCAATGCTCTTCTTAAAAAAAAGTGATTGTTATTAATAAAAAAATACCTTATAAATGTAAGATAAAATTATAAAAAAAAGTTATATTAAAATAATTTAATTAAAAAAAATATTTTTTTAAGTTAATCCAAACATACTCTTTATATGGTACCTTTTATGGGAAAAAAACTTTTTTTATCAAAATAAAACAATTTTTAGCATTATGGGTTTTTTTTTTAACGATTGTATGGGTTTTGATCTGAAATCACCATCCTTAGGCGATTTCAATTTTTTTAATGAAAAAAATGAAAAGTTGTGTCTCTTGTCACTAATTGACACGACGACGACACGACTTATAGATACTAAAATCGTTACCCCTTTTAATGATTTTAGTTTTTTTAAAAAATAAAAAATAGTTGCTGAAATCGTCATTCCTTTTGATAATTTCAGTTTCTTTTTTAGAAAAAAAGTATTGAAACCGCCAATTACAGTGACAATTTCAATATTTTTTTTTGCCTATTGCAACTGTTTTTTGCTTGGTCAATTGTGCTTCTGTGCCCCAATCCCAAAATCGTCACTAACACTAATAATTTCTCGCATACTCCCACACATTTGCAATTTTTTTTCTGCTCGTATTATTGTATTAATGATTTTTCTAACCCATGTTAAAGAGCAAACCTCACCTTTTGCATCGCTTCTTACCACATAAGTGTTATAACGCAATAAATATATATGAGTGTGTGTGTGATACCGATCTCATCTTTTTTGATAAACAAATAGGCTAAAGCCCAAAAGCAAAACAACAAGAACTAGCCTCCACGAGGCCACGCGATCTGAATTAGATCATTCAAAAGTAATGTGCGAGTAGCCGCCGGGGCCACATCAAAATAAGCGATCTCAAAGTTATAAAGATTGTGGCTCAAATTGGCAAGATAATCAGCAACTCGGTTGGACTCCATGAAAACATGTTGAAGATGCACCACCCAACTCCTTGATAAAAGTTCGCGAATCCAAGATATAATCGAGACAGCTGGGTGTAAGCGATTATGGCAATTCTAGATAAGCTTAATCGATCTCATCTTTGATGGAATGAACAAACTTTGGTTTCATATTGCGAATGTCATGATATTATTGATCAATGACAAAATGGAATTGGTCCTTCCATAGTGAGATGCATCCTGCTTTGATTACGGAACTTGGTCTCATTTCAAATTGCCCTAACAAATTAACTTTAAATAGTCTGGCCACTTGTGACCTCGATAAGGTAGTGTTTGGTTGATAGAAAAGATACAGACATTAAGAATAATAGAGACATATCTTTTGTGTAGTTTGTTTTGTAAGGTACATAAATTAGTTTAAAATTTGTCCTTCAAATATGTTTCGCATATCCCAATCAATAAAAAATTGGTTTGTGTATCATTCCATTGAGCAAAAACCTCAAAGCAAACATGGAATTACAATGACCAGGGTACCCCACATCGGCCAAGGTATTCCTAATCTCTATAAAAGCTAAGAATGACCTAGGTATTCTACCACCCACACCCATTGAAACTTCACAATACTCGACAAGTATGCATTGAGCCTCATTAAAAATCTCCATAAAAAAATTTAATAGAACAAACTCCTAATTTTTAGGAAAGGAACCAACCAAATTTGCTCTTATAGAGCATCATGTTAAACTATGTTTTGAATATATAGATTTAGAGTCACCATATTTAAAATAAACGTACTAGTTAGTAGCCAGGGAGTTTAGATTCCTCTGAACATTTTCTTTTACTTATGTCAAAGGAAAAAAGAAAATCTTAGTTGAGTTTAATAATCTAATTTGATCAACATTTTTTCTATTATTTTATCGTACATTTATTTTTTGTTGCTCTTATCTAAATAAATTAGAACAGAAAGAGAAGTGTGCTTTCAACTGGTTATTTTTTTTTTCCTAACATGATTGTATGTAGTTGAGCAAATTATTGTTTGTCTTGTATAATTTTATTATCTAGTTTTTAAAGATTTTGACATTGAATTGCAATAAAAGTTTTAAATTGAGTTGAACATAAGATTATATGTTTTCTTATAAAATTATGAGTTGCTTACATGTGGCGTTTCAACCGTATAAAAATAATTATTGATTTTAAAGTTAATATGATATATACACACAAAAAAAAAATCAATATGATGTGTGTATATATGTGTCAATAGAATCTTAATAGTAAAATGTGTATTATTCTTTGTACAGTGTGATTTTCTTTATAATTTTTTGATTAGAAAAATTAAAAGAGAAATATTATATTTTATTCATAAATTTAAATATTTAATATTCACCTCCTTAAATGAGGTCACGAAAGTTTGGTATTATAGATAAATAGATAGATAGATAGAGGGGAGTTTACTTCGGTACCTTATAAACTTTAATCTAAGATTTTGTCAAGTGTCTTGCTAATGTAGATTTTTTATTGTTTTAAATTTGTTATTCAATTACAACCGTTCAAATATAATGAGATATTAGTACATTCATAAAAGCTTGAGTACTAAAAAAGAACCACATATATATATAAGTGGTTTCTCAAATACTTTATGAGATAAATACCTCATACTACTTAATTTATCTATGTTTGATCATTTTTACAACTAAATTTATTAAATTTTATTATCATTTCATCATTTAATATAACATATTAATGAATAATATAATTTAATGTAATAAATTAATACACGAAAATCTTTCACCACCAACGTTTTCTTGTCCACAACATCCCCTTTTACACCTTTTCTACAATTGAGCGATTCCAATACCCTTTTGTGAGAAACGGTTGAAAGTGTCTTAAAGGATCAAACTTGCTTCTTTTTTCTTTTGTTCAACAATTTTAATATTGTTCTTGTCCAATGTCCAGAACATCTTGTAACCCCATTTCACTAATTTTCGCAAACTGCATCGATCATGTATGAAGTTGTGCAATGTTGATACCCTTTTGTAAGAAACGGATGAAAGTGTCCCAAAGGTAGCTTTTTTTCGTTGTTGTGTATAGGTGAGGCTTTGTGATGGGACAGAAGCACGTTTTGTCGTCAGCATTGATGTTGGGGTTGGGTTGGGTGTGGGTTGGAGGGAATCGTGAGTCTGATGAGGCTTCTGTGGAGCAGAACAGGTGGATGATGGGAAAAACAGCAAGGTCACATTTGATGACTTTCCTTATTACCTTAGCTTTTCACATCTCTCTATTTCTCTAATCACCTATATATTTGCATCTTCTAATTATAAGCAGCACAATTAAGCAATGAATAGAATACAGGATATTAGAGAGCACATAAAATTTCTGTTAGTAAATTGTACGCATAAATAAGAGTTAGTTTTTGGTCCCCGTCACTAGTCCAATTTAGCGTCCCAAGTTTCGGGAAATCCTTACTATTCTCAACCCTTGCTTGTGCCATCAATTTTCTAACACACAATTAATTAACTGATTCCATCGTAGTTACGTTGATTTGTCTTAAGAGGCCGAGGGCAAATGATCCATTACCAATTCAAGGTTACCAAGCCCAGCCCATCTTGAGCCCACTCGATATAAGCCAATATATAAAAGCCCTCCTTTCCACCCAACATGTACTTAGCTTTAATCTCCATAGTGTTTGTGAGCACATCATTGGGAGGCTTCTGAAACCACTGGTTATAGGAGCACCCTATAATTTATAGGACCACTGGTTATAGGAGCACCCTATTATTATGTCATGTTTTATATGATTGTAATAAATTTTTTATTAATTAAATCATTGAAAGAGCTAATTTATAAGAAATTTAAAAATTTGTAAATTATTTGAGTTTACGATGTACCTCTCTACAAATATTATATTAAAATGTATTAATTTATCTTATTAGATCATATAATTAATCAATATATCATATTGGATCAAAAAATAATAACAAAAATTAATGAATTTAATTATAAAAATTATTAAAAATAGTTAAATTAAATATTATAAAATATTTATCTCAAAGGATAGCTAAGAAACCACGTAGCCGTATATCATAGCCATATAATTATTGAAAAATCACTTCTTAATCAAAACCAGCATTTTATATTTCCAAAAGTAAAAAACTATGCAAGTGCAAGCAGTAACACTATATTATATATTGTACAATATCCTACCGTCTTGTTCACGGTGAAAACGACTAACCGGACAAACGTCATTCTTACATTTCAAGTCTTTCTTTGTCCACCAAAGTCGTCTTCTATGAAAAAGAAGGTTAAATTTAATTTAATTTTGATCGAAGAATGATAGCCTAAGAACTTTCGCCTATGGAAATTAGTTTCGTTCACACATTTATGTGCGCTATTGCTTTTCGAGCTGAACTGAGATGTGATAGTCTAATGTCGTGTTCTTTGTGCCTGATTATTTGGAATATTGTGCGAAAAACGAGACGAATCATGTTAATCTGAGTCTAAACTCAGCGTAATTATTTTAATTGGATTATTTTTTTTAAACACAAATTAGATTTGATAATGATCTGGTTAATAATCGGGACAACCTAACTTGACTTTATATAGAATAGGTCAATTTGGCAATAATTGTGTGACTCTACAAGTCTACAGTGAGATATTGGTTTAGGGTGTTTTATGTTTTTGTTTTGTTCATTTGTTTTCGTCTTCCTTTTAAGAGATATTATTTTTGTATTTTGTTTGGTGACTTTGTGCTAAATCCGATTGTTTCACCTTTTTTTTTTTTAGAGTTTAAAGTTATTATCAATCATAGAAATAATAATAATAAAGCTTTAAAGATGAGTTAAAATATAATTAAAGTTTGAGGTAACTATTTATAAAAGAAAGTGTAAAGTTCCTTTTTTTTTTTAAGAAAAGTTTAGATGGGAGTAGGCACCAATGTTCGGTTAGGGTCAGAACATGCCTTCAAACTATTTAAGCGTTTATAGAGATATATCCTCCTTTTTGGAGTAAGAACCTGAACACTAACCAGTTAAACTACTCATTGTTGATAGGCATAAAGTTCAAGGTAGTTAATTAATCATATTAATTTCCCTAACAAAATTTGTGTTACTCATAAACCTTCTATGTTGGGTGAGTGGGGGATCTACATGCAATGCTTGATTGCTACAATGGAGGATTTAGTTGGGTCCATAATTGAAGCATACAAAATGGCTCTAATAAAGGAGCGGAGAATTATAGTAGCCAATAAGGAGAAAAGTTCTCACAATTATGTGAGCAGTGAGAGCTCTTACCAAGGTATCAAAAGGGCATCTAATGAGTGTGAGTGAATCTTTTCTCATAATTTTATTTTTATTTTTATTTTTCGTTTCATTCTAATTGGCTCAAATCGGAAGGAATAATTGAAGAGTCTTTGGGTATCATGCCATCTACTTTTGCCCTTGACAGCCCTTTTTCCAAATCAACATCACATGCTTTGGTTCAAATTATATAAAATATTTTCTTAAACCATTTTGATGTGGGTTACACGCAATGCCACTATTACCTTCACTAGTCACTACTACGGAGCCTCACATCATTCCAAAAGTTTCTTTTAGAAAGAGAGATTATAGAAAAAGAAAAATTATACAGACCCCTAAAGTAGGAACACAAAGACTACAACAGTCTAGGGTACTTGTTCCAGTCCCTTGAGAGGGATACCCACATTTTGAATCAACAAATTATATTACGTCTGTATCTCATTAATTAATCTAATGGTGTCTATTTCTTTAGTTTCTTACTTTGGAGAATTTTAATCTCACATGAGATGATTAATTAAGTGGCGACCACTAGTTAAGGAATTGAAGCACCTATAATTAATTAAGCTTGATGTTAATTATAATTGTAATTCATCTATTAAGTCTATAATATTTCAAGTTATACCCCTATAATTTACTCTTAACTCGTTTGTGCCATGTATTTAGTTATTCAAAATACTAATAGTGTGATTCTGCCATGCGTCGATCTAACTATTTTACGTACAAACATCTAAAAGTAAGTCCATAAAGCAAAAGGCATGGCATAAAATTTTTGCAGATCCAATGTCAACTAGGGATGGTTAATTCCTTTCGCTTTCGTGCCCATATAGGGTAGGTTCAAGTCACTAAGAAAACCTTTTTCTAAGGATTGTTTAGTAATAAAATTAAAATAATGCAATCAGAATTTTTGACAAAAGATTATATATGAATGTCTAATCATTTTTCTTGATTTATTATGGAAAGGAAAGGTAAAGACAATACGCATACATATAAGAAAAGAAGTGGGGAAGGGGAAAGAGACTATGCTTTAGCTTTCAATTCATGTCTAAGTGATCGAATGAAATTATGGAAATGGAAGAAATTTCCAGAACAGTATTGGTAATTTACCTTCAATTGTTGGGCATTAATTGTGGATGATATAGACTGCATAAAAGCAATTCACATGTACATGAATATTTCTCACATGTATCAAAGGGCATTCTTTTGTTTATTTTTTATTTTTTGATAAATTCCCCCTCTACTGATTTGCTAAGTAAAGCTTTTTGTGACGGATTTTAGTGACATATACAGTACGGTATCTACAGCTATATTTTATATTATTGACAGAATTGGCATCAAAACAATATTTTCCTACTAAATTTAAAAATTGGCGATGGACACATTTTTCACTAAATTTAGCCCAAAAGTTTTAGCTTGCAGATGATCTTGTGCCTTCAGGACCTTGTTTGGTCTTAATGGTTTTATGTAGTTTAGAGAATAGGGTTGAATTTAAATAGATACTTTTTCAAAAAATCAAACTCTCTTTAAAAAAGTTATCTTCTTATATTCTGGGAGACAAGTTTTCTGAAAAATGTTCTTTTTCTTAAATGAAAAACAAAATTTCTTTTAAAAGATGAGAAATGTAAATAGTGAAGGAAAGAGAAGACCACACACATAATTTATACTGGTTTGATTCCTAAGAGTTAGGAATCTACGTCCAGTTCTTCAAACACCTAAATCACTCTTCTTTCACAAGGCTTTCAAATGCAAACATTAATCAAAAACAAAACTCTCAAATGATCCTCACAAAAATTTAAAACACTCAAGAACAGATCGAGATACACAAATATGGCTTTTCTAAAAAATCTCAATACTCTGCCTCTTTTACTCTCAAAGACTCTCAAACAAAAAATGCTTCTCTCACACAGAAGTAAATCGAAACAAGAAGATTATATAGAAGATCTTAGAGTAGGTAGGTCTTGAGAAGAGAAAAAGAACAAAATAATGCTTCAGATTGTAGGCTTGATAGTAGACTGTTTTGCTCTTCTTTTTCTACCTTCTGAATGGTCACATCTTTCCTTTTTATATGCTGAATTCACTCTGATCGTTGCAGGTTTGAATTTTTGGACATTGCAGGAATTTGATGTGATGTCCATCTCTCATTGGTTCGTACAAGTCCTTTTGTACCATATTCTCCATGCATTCTTTTATCTGTTGTACAAAAGCATTTCTTTGTATTATTTCACAAAAAAAAAGATGCTGCCACCTCACACTTCCTTTTTCTCTCCTGACGCCCTTTTTTATTTCTTCTCATGCAGCACAGGTCATCCATCTTTTCTTTCCTTTTACAGAAATGTGACAACCCTTTCTTTCTTCTTTATCCTCTACAACACGTTTCCCTTTCTTTATTTCTTTATTTCTTTGCTTTTCCAAAAATCCTCAGCTTTTTGCATGTACTTTGTTGCTGCTTATCTTTCTTTTCAACGTTGGAAATGTTTGCTGCTTCATTTCATTTTCTTTTCAAACACTGATGCCACGACACGTCTTTTTTCTCTCTCTTTCTTTTATTTCTTGCTTCTTTTGAAATATTTCCTTTTCAGTCACATAGGGAATATATATTTCTCTTCCCGATATTCACTTGTCTTTTTATGTCAATCCATCTCCTTTTATGCTTTGACTTCTCTACCAATAAAATAATGAATTCAGCTTCCCTTTTCTTTTAACACATTGGGCTATTTTCCTTGGGCTCCCGCTGCTTCTTTGTTTTATTTCTTTGAGCCACAAGTCTTGGGATTAATGACCTTTTCTTTCTTATTTTCCTCATTGCATCAAAATAGACTTGGGTCAAGAATCAAGAAATGATTTTCAGTTGTTAAAAGAAAAACTTTGGGCTTAACTTTTCTTGAAACACTTTAACACACATTAAAACATTCATACAATGTTTGTCATCATATCTTAATTTTACAAATTGAATCAACGGGTCTCACTAAGACGATCGAACTTCCCCTTAATTTGTCTTTGTTTCTGTTGATTTTGATTTATGGCTCTGCTGATTTTAGGTGTAGAACAAATCTCTCTACTGTTGCTACTTCTGTTGATTGATTAAGGACTTGTCAGTCGCAAATCTCTTTAGTTCAGTGGTTATTGTTTCAAAGAGTAACAATGGAGGAAGAAGCATATGAAAGTGATGAAGAGAATTAAGACGATGACGGGAGGTTGGAGATCTGAAATATGAAAAATGAAAGTTCTAAGAATTGGTGGCTAAGTCTATGCAAGGAAACGAGGATCACTTTGAACAACATATTTTTTATGTTCCAGGCTAGACCCACAAAATGGGATGCCTTTAGCACGGAAATATTTGCCCTGTGCGTTTGTATCCCACCGTCGTGCACCCTTTTTATTGGCCAATCACTCAGTCTATTGCCACTACGTGTCGATTCCAAGCCCCGTCCTTAGTGTCACCATCAACCGCCACCTCTCTTTGTCATTGATCTTGTCTGTGCTTCCCTATGGATTTGACAAAAAAAATTTGTGGGTAACGAGATTTTGTTATTGTAATTGTGGTTTATTGCACTAGGACTAGGTTGTCTCTCCCCTTGTGCGCGAAAAACACGGAGACTACTGCGGATGAAACATCGGACAGTGATGACGATGACAATGTCTAGTCTTCTAATAATGTGGAAGCAACATGGTAAGGGGGGATTGAAAATTTTTGACTGATGATCTTGTTTTTGTTTAATTGGGGTGAGACTAAGTTTCTAAGATAATATTGAAGGCGCACCTGAAATTATTATATGTCATGCTTCGTCTATTTTCTCAATAGTGGCAACTCGTAGGTATGGCAAGAACTTTGGATCTTCGTTCTTTGATCATGTTTATTTATTTCAATGAGATGTAGTTTGGAACTTTTAATTTCCTTAGTTTGTTGTATTTACTTGCTGTCTTTTAACTATTTACTTTATCACTATTTTATCTTTTGTTATTTTGGCATATTTGACCCATTCCTATTTCCTATTTGCGTTTGGTCAATTGGATCTCCTATATGCTTTTTATCCGTTTGATTAGTTAATACAATACACTACATTTGAGGGGGAGAAAAACAGAGACATGTTATTTGTCTAAAAAAAAAATAGTCATGAATAAATAAATAAATAAAGACCACTCTTAAGAGAAAGAGAAAAAAATAATGATAGATCTCACTCATTTATTTATTAATATCAAATGATTATATCTCTTTTAGTACGTACAAACAATATATTAGTTTCTAAAATTTTATATACGAAGAATACACCCCATGTAAGTAGTTTTTTTTTTTTTTTAAGAAAAAGAATTAGCATGCATGTAATTGGTCTTCCGTCTCATATCATCAAGTCATCTTTTTCCTGTAGAAGTAGACTAATTAATTAATTAGTTTTATTTTATACATAAATTTTGCAGTTGTCTCTACTTGTTGATTTTGTTTAAATTAATTTGTTTACTTTGTACTTCGTCTAGGGTCAAAATTTGTATTTGATGTTAGTCTTAATCATTTTTCTGGGAAAGTTTATATCCTCCGGCCAATCACTACGCAGGAAGCAATCAGATGTAACTTTCATTCCATTGACCTTAACGAATGGCATGGCATCCATTTGTAGCCGCTTTTTCACATTATATATTTGGAAAATAGATCATCTCATGTCATTTTTTGTGGCAAAGTTATGATAAATATTACACCGTTAAGTTTTTAATTGCTTATGTTATATATGAGTATCACCCTTTTAATGAATAGTGAGAGATCAAACAAGATATTGTCACGTAAAAAAATAACATGAGGGAACCTATTATCACATAAGCAAGTGTGTTTTGGTTTTCTGTGGAAGCAATAATATGAAAAATTTTAAATATATTAATTTTCTTATAAAATATTATGTTAATTTATATTTCATTCATTGTTGAATGAAATTTTAATGAATTAAAATTTTATTTAATGATAAATAAAATGTAATTGACTCAATATCTCACGAAAAAAATGAGTTCAAATAACATATCACTCATTTGTTTAGGCTTGCAAAATTTATTGCTAAACCCCCCTAATAGACACCAAATGTGCAAATGAAGGCATTTTTTTTTTCTTGCCCATGCAAGATAAAAAAAAGAGATAAAAGAAAATATAATGATATATTTACTACAAATCATTCTAAAAGTAGTATTAAAAATCAAAATAAAAAATTTGTAAAAAACAATGTTCAGCCTAAAAAAAATTTATCAAGGCATGGAATATTTTATTCTATAAATATTATCAAAAGTATGTAACTTTTCTGCACGTTCTGAATATCAAAAGTACTTTTAGAAATCAGAATTTGAAAAAAAACAGTTAAATATGTTTATTTTAATAGTTTGATTTCATTAATCAAAAGCAAAACATCAAGAAAAATATAAGACTCTAAGTGCATCATTCCGGCAATATATATATATATATATATATATATATATATATATATATATATCTGTCTATCTTCAGCCTGGAAATCAGTTTTTCGATGCAAAGCGTGGAAGTCAAGAATGGTCCATGTAGATTCTCAATGAAAACCCCTTATGAAGTTTGCACTACAGAAATGAAACAACAACTTCCATGAAAGTGCTAGGTAATTTACATAAATCATTTATCATTGACTTATACAAATGTAAACATCTCGTTGACGTTTTGCCCATTGACGTGTGCCACACCCCCAAATTAAAGCATTATTCATACATGTTTTCGTCATAGATATCGATTAAAGAAAAGAATAAATAAGCAAACACGAAGTTACTAGTAAAGTGCTAGGAAATTTAAGACGCTCGTATTGGAGGAAAATCCTAATCAACATTCTCAAAAGATAAAGAAAATTCGTGAACAGGTTTATGTTCTACAAGCATACAAATTTCAATCATTACCCATGTGGAAACAGAAGTACCATATGATATCTTAATTAGTCGGTCCATGCCTCCATGGTCTTTTTAAAAATAAAAATATGCAGAACTCTCATGTCACTATAGCACAACTGTATATATTGCTACATATACAAAAACGTCTATATTTCTTGCCATTCAAAATGTAATTTAGCCGTCACCGAGAGTAATTAACAAGTTAAGTAAATACCGATCATGTTGCACCTCAAGATTTGATCAGCTTGAGAAAATTCTCAGCGTAGATAAGATTAATCCAATCAAACTATAACTCAAATACCTTGTCTACGCAATAGGTTAAAATTGACATGAGTTGGAAAGTGGTTGATGGCTCACCAACTTCTAAAAAAATTTGGTAGTTTTTCCCTTGCCTCACTGTTATTTACTCTTTTTCATTAAATTTATTTGTTTTTAATCAATTTTAAAATTAAACTCATTAAATTTTATCATTATTTATAGATAATAGTGTTATTAATATTTTTTAATATAATATTTGGAGAGAAAATGATCCTTAAATTTATAAATCTCTTTACAAATTAGTTATTTTAATTATTTAACTAGTCAAAATTTGTCAAGATTACACGAAACATAAAATAATGATAAAGTTCAATGAATTTACTTTCATTATTTGCATTCATTTTTTTACAATTTTTTAAAAAATAACTCATCAAACTTTGATATCATTTCATATTTTATATGATCTTGATAAATTTTATATTAGTCAAATCATTGAAATAAACTTAAAAGAGGTTTAGAAATTGAAGAGTCATTATTTTAGTACTTCTAAAATTACATTAGTTGCAATAAAGTTTAGACCTATAATCTCATGCATACTATCCAAACTCCTCGTTACTAGACCAATTTTAATAGCTTATTCAATGCCTATTTGAGTTTATGATATACTTTTTCACAAGTATCATATTAAAAAATATTAATTTGTCATATTAAATCATATGACATACCAATACACTTTATTAGATCATAAAATCAATGATAAAACTCGATGAGTTAAACTTAAAAGATGGTTAAAAATGAACAAATTGAGTGAAAATGGATAAATATTTATTATGATATTGGAGAAATCACAATTTATAATTTTTTTGAGAAAATTTAACCATTGTTAAAAAGTTTAAAGTGGATATATTAAAAGAGTTATTTGAAATTTTCAATGCATTAAGGATAATAAAAACAACAAAAATCTTATATTTTAAACTCCTTAATATGTGTGCTTAGACATTTCTTAATACACTTTTAGCCAAACCCAATTAAAAAGATACCATTTAATCGTGGGACAAAAGACACTGTACCTAACAATGTACCTAACCTAACAATGAGAACTTCAGATTTTGGTGCCACCAACTCACCACTGAGCAGTCACCACTACGTTAAAAAAGAAGCACAGGAATTTAGGAAAGTAATGATCCTTATTTTATGTTGCTTTACTTTCTTTTTTTTTTCCCCTCTGTATACATTTCAAGACATTATTTGGGATTCGGGTTCCCGGCAAGGCAACGCATTTAACGGCCATTAGTACTATGGGCACTCTATATATAGCTTCAGCAAGTGCCATACACACAAATCCTTCACCACCAACGTTGTCTTCGGACATCTCTTTCTTCTTACATTCTTTTCTTGTCCACAACATCCCCTGTTATCCCTTTTCTACAATTGAGCGATTCCGATACCCTTTTGTGAGAAACGGTTGAAAGTGTCTTAAAGGATCAAACTTGCTTTTCTTTTGTTAAACAATTTTTTGATATGTTCTTATCCAGAACATCCTGTTACCCCATTTCTCTAATTTTTGCAAACTACATCAATCATGTATGAACTTGTGCAATTCTGATACCCTTTTGTGAGAAACGGTTGAAAGTGTCCCAAAGGTAGCTTTTTTTTCGTTGTTGTCTATAGGAGGAGGCTTTGTGATGGAACAGAAGCACGTTTTGTTGTCAGCATTGAGTGTGGGGGTTGGGTTGGGTGTGGGGTTGGGATTGAGCTCTGGGCAAAAATGGGGTGTTGGAGGGAATCGTGAGTCTGATGAGGCTTCTGCGGAGCAGATTGTGCAGGAGCTCAAGAAACAGGTGGATGATGGGAAAAACAGCAAGGTCACATTCCATGATTTTCCTTATTACCTAAGGTAACTTGGTGGATCTTTATTTCTTCGAAAGATGGTTGTAATTTGGTTTATTGGACATAATTTTTGTTCCTGCAGAATGGCATATACAAATTTCAGCAAAAAAAGTTTTTGGTGGTATATTTGAATTTGTTTATATTATATTCCTGGCATGTAAAGTTTTTTCAAGACATGGATCTGTCTGAAGTTGACTTGTAAATTTCATGGTAATTTGCCTTGAATCCAGTGGTACATATAAATTTAGCTGCCTGCATGATGGGTTCTATTCATATCTTTGAGATTTATCTCTGGTTTTTGGTTATTGAGTTCTCCACTGCTTCCTTGTCAATATGAAACTTCCATAGATCTACTGGATGCAATAGTTCTTCTGTTTAGCGTTTTGCTTTTTGAATATCTATCGCGTAAGAGATAAGAAGCTACAAGAAATTTGTGATGTCACTTTCCTGATTGATAAGTATATCTCGTGTTGTGAAATAGACAAAAAGGATGAATCTGATTCCGGAAATTTGTCAAAATTTGAATCTGTATTTCTTGCAATCAAATCATAAATTATTTGGATATACAATAGTATCCTGATTTCAATAGTTTTTTGTTTTTCCATTTTTTATGTGCACTTGCACTTTTTGCTGTTGCAAATTTGCCAGTTTCTCCTTCCAATTCTTTTTATCATTTTACAGTCACTCCTTTCTGATTTAGAATAAACCTATGCACTTAAAAGTCGCGTAAGTTGTACTAGCTGACATTCAAAGGAGAGATTCTTGCAAACTCCAATTTTATTGCACCTGAAAGACCAGATTCTGTTTCAAAGTCATATATGTTTAATTCTTTTCCTGATTGGAACTTATCTCATGTCGCCACATGATGCTTAACAATGACAGTGAAAAAACTCGAGTTTTGTTGACAAGTGCTGGATATGTTCATTTAAAACAACAACACTTTTCCAAGCACATGAGGAACCTTTCACCAGTAAGCAGATCTATTATGCTTTCTGGACCTACAGGTAAATTATGTTCAAGTTCTATCTTGTGATGCGAAAATTGTTTTGGTTTTCTTAAGCCCACATGATATGACTAACACTAGTTGTATTTTAATTTTTGAAGAAATTTACCAGCAAATGCTTGCCAAAGCTTTAGCACATTATTTTGAATCGAAGTTGCTGCTGCTAGATATTACTGCCTTCTCTTTGAAGGTGATTATTTTCAGCTTCTCACTTTATTTGTCACTTTATTTGCTTTGATTTGTGATTGACATATTGCCATACCTGTCATGTTTCCTTTGTACAGATGCAGAGCAGATATGGATGTTCTAGAAGAGAACCAGTAAGTTTTTTCTGCTTTGCATTTTGTTTATGCATATAGTCTGCTCTGCATTAAGGACCAGAAGATACTTCCCTTTTTACATCATATTGGTCAATGTTTCTCACTTGTTCTTCACTATGTATATTTTAAATTTGTTAATTGGATGCATGGTGATTGTAACACCATTAATGTGGAGAACTGCATTTTTCTATGTCAATCTTGACTTCCAAAACTAAAGTGCACCTTTATTTGGCCCCTCAATTTCATATTTACTTTTGGAAACAGCGGTGAAAACATTTAGTTGTTGGCTCATAGTGACATTTTCCTAACTCATTTGCTTATGTTTGTAGTCTTTTAAAAGGTCCATATCTGAGGTGACTTTGGAGCGAATGTCTGGTTTATTTGGCTCCTTTCCACTCCTCTCTTCAACAGGCGAAACTAGAGGTACTGGAGGCAGTACTCAAGCTTTTTGAAATTGTGACCTTTCTTATATTTTATAATTATATGTTATGGACTTTAGTAGTCCATGAATCCAAAATAATGAATGATTTGATAATTTATATATTGCCTCAATATTTGGTAATGGGTTTGATTAGTTTTGATGTTAATAACTTAATATCATAGTTAGTAATCATAGTCATGACATTGCAAAAAGTTGTGAGTACATGTATGTCGTCTCTCTCATTTTTTACCGTTATCTAGGTGCTGCTAAATAAATGTAGCTGTTACTTCATTGTATCTTGATTGATAATTTCTGCACAGGTACTCTGCGTCGACAAAGTAGTGGAATTGAAAATTCTAATAATACTCCAAAGCATCGTAGGGCTGCCTCTACTTCATCTGATATAAGTAGCACCTCTGCGTTTGGTCCTACAGATTCAGGTTATACTTGAAAAATAAGTTTTTTCTCTTTGAGCTATTATTCTCTGAAGTCATTATTATCCGTAACTTATTGTAATCTCTAGAGTTATTATATAGTTTTTACATTCATGTTTAGAATTGTAAGTCACTTGGCAAGCAAGTTTGGGCGACTCCTTCTCAAAGATTGATTTTATCGGCTTCTTTTAGTTTTGTAGTGTGCTCTGTATGCTTCTTGACAACATAATGCCTTAATATGCTAATTGGATTTTGTTCACTTGCATTCTCTTAAAAATTTTATGCTAGTAACAAGAATTAATCCCATACACCAATACTCACATTCACTGATACTTGATACTCCAGCTAGAAAATGCCTTCTTAGTACATTTCTTTCCTTAAATGTCATTCAGCTGAGCGGTGCTTTGTTTTATGGTTGCTAATGCTTGAAAGTACAATGTTCGTCTGAAATATCGTGCTTACTGCTTAATTTTTTGTTTTCAGCTCCTTCGAAGGGTTCAAGCAACTTTTGTTTTGATGAAAGGCTCTTTGTGCAGTCACTTTACAAGGTAACTTCATCACTCAAAACATATTTTCATATGCTTATTTTGTATCCCATTAAAGAACAACATCAGTTTAGTTGGCAACAAGATTTCAGTAAGATTTGTATAATGAACTTATTAACATGGCTATCTGCACCCTAGGCCTATGGCTCTCCCCAATATGCTCTCTCTCTCTCTCTCTCTCTCTCTCTCGATGTGCTTTTAGTCAAGAACTTCTAAGCATAGTTGTTTAAATTTTTGCATTGAAAATAACAATTTCAATCTTATAGTGTTAGGAAATATCCATGTCTCAATAGGAAATTCTAACAAGAAAAGTATTTTCATTTTTGCAGGTCTTGGTTTCTGCCTCAGAGACTGGTTCCATTATTTTATACATCAGGGATGTTGAGAAGCTCTGTCTTCGATCGCCAAGGATGTACAATTTGTTGCAAAAGCTAATGAAGAAACTTTCAGGGTCAGTGTTGATACTTGGCTCCCAGGTCTCAGATTCAGAAGATCATTGTAAAGAAGTTGACGAAAGGCTCACCATGTTATTCCCTTACAACATTCAGATCAAACCGCCGGAAGACGAGACTCAACTTAGCAGCTGGAAAGCCCAACTGGAAGAGGACATGAAAGTACTCCAGTTTCAAGATAGCAGAAACCACATTGCTGAAGTAATTGCAGCAAATGACATTGATTGTGATGACTTAAATTCAATCTGCCACTCCGACACTATGCTACTCAGTAACTATATCGAAGAAGTTGTGGTGTCTGCAATATCTTACCATTTGATGAATACTAAGGATCCAGAATACCGAAATGGAAAACTAGTTATATCTGCGAAGAGGTAAATACACTGATCAGTGACTGTTTAAGCAGTGTTTAAAAGAAAAAGGATTTCTAGTTACTGATATTGGATATGTGCAGTTTGTGCCAGGGGTTGAATCTGTTCCAGGGAGGCAAAAACAGTGAGAAGGATAATATGAAGACTACTGAATCTACCAAGGTTTGTTCACATCTGTTCATAGTGGTTCATCAAAGGAATAGCAAAAGAAGCCGAAAAAAGAATGATAAAGGAATGCTTACCATGCTAAATCGACAAAGGTTTTATTCATTGATTTGCTTGCTTTATTGCTAGGATGATGCTGGAGGAGAAGGTGTTGTTGGTGCAAAAAATGATACGCAAGCACCTGAAAACAACACCGAGACAGAAAAATCTCTGTCAATAACAAAGAAAGACGGCGAGAATAGTGCTCCTGCAAAAGCTGTATGATCAATTTCTTAATAGCTATTTCAAAAGAACCCCCCCCCCCCCAAAAAGCCAGTACAATGCTGCTGCTTCGTTTAGATTGATTGACCAGAGCCAGACACCCTCTGAACCCCATTTATACAAATAATAATGAAATTATATATAGTTTTTCATCAACTGTCTACTGCTATTGGTAATTGAAAGACTTATATGCCTATAATTAAAATTCATCTTGTTTATGATTTTCCAATGATTTTGCTATCTTAGACTGGATATTTTAGAATTATGATTGCTCATCCAGTATTAGTCTACGAGTTTATCATCATGGCTCTCCAAGCCTTTGAATAGGAATTTTGCAATGTTAATTAATTACCTTATATATAGCTCTATTCCCTTCTTTTCTTTCATCTTGTTTATCACAGCCTTAATTGCATGCTTACAGGAAGTGCCTCCTGACAATGAGTTTGAGAAGCGCATAAGACCAGAGGTGATACCTGCAAATGAGATAGGGGTTACATTTGCAGACATTGGTGCATTGGATGATATTAAAGAATCACTTCAAGAGGTGGTCATGCTTCCCCTTAGAAGACCAGACCTCTTCAAAGGTGGCCTTCTAAAGCCTTGTAGAGGTATATTGCTTTTCGGGCCTCCCGGCACAGGAAAAACAATGCTAGCAAAGGCAATTGCAAGCGAAGCCGGAGCAAGTTTCATTAATGTCTCAATGTCCACCATCACTTCAAAATGGTTTGGAGAAGATGAGAAGAATGTTCGAGCTTTGTTCTCGCTAGCGGCGAAGGTTGCCCCAACTATTATTTTTGTTGATGAGGTTGATAGCATGCTTGGGCAGCGCACTAGAGCTGGGGAGCACGAGGCAATGAGGAAGATTAAAAATGAGTTCATGACCCACTGGGATGGACTAATGTCAAAAGCTGGTGAGCAGATTCTGGTTCTTGCTGCAACCAACCGGCCATTTGATCTTGATGAAGCCATTATAAGACGGTTTGAGCGCAGGTAGGATCACACTTTTGTCTTATGGTTGGCATTACGTTCTTTTACTACACTGTTATACTCGGCTAGCATATGGCTCCCACTGCAAAGACAGATCTCTCTCTAGCCTTTTGGCTTAAACTACTTAAGCAACAGCTTTTCTCTTAATGTGTGTAAATTTTTCCATGATTGATGAGTCTACCAGATGTTTTCCTGGTATTATTACAATAAAATCTCTCGCGTGTTTCAATTGCTTCCAATTATGCAAGAATAGTGCTTCTTAGATATGAAGATTGCTTGAAGCATCTCATGGCCATATCGTTGAAACATTTTGCTTTCAGATACAAACTGTTGAGATTTGTGAATGACATTTCTGTTCACTGTAATGTTGAGCAGGATCATGGTTGGTCTTCCATCTGCCGAAAACAGGGAAAGGATATTGAAAACCCTTCTATCTAAGGAAAAATATGAAAATATAGACTTTAAAGAGCTTTCAACCATGACAGAAGGATACAGTGGAAGTGATCTTAAGGTTTGTTTTGTTGTTAGGGTGTTTCTTAATTCCTTACTTGGAGTATGTGGTGATATTGACATTAATTTCTGTCATCAGAATTTGTGCATGACTGCGGCTTATTGGCCTGTTAGGGAGCTACTGAAGCAGGAGACAATGAAGGAAGTGGTAGTTACCAAATGGCTTCTAATAACGTTAAAGCCAACATGATCTAATATCTAATGCATAATTTTATTTTATTTTTTCTCTGGCTAAATACGCATTGCATCTTATTTTAGGAAAAGAAGAAAAAAGCAGCAGAAGGCCAAAGTGCAGAAGATGCGCCCACTGCTACAGAAGTTAAAGAAGAAAAAGTGGTTACATTGAGACCCTTAAATATGGAAGATGTGAAAAAGGCAAAGAGTCAGGTATGGTGGACTGATAATCATTCACTACAATGGCTTGCACTATATAATTTACATAGAGTTCTCAAATGTTAATCAAAATATCTAGTATCACAGGCTAGCTTATACATCAGATATGAGTAATCAAACGCTCAACTTTGGAGTTATTTTAGAAATTTCAGTTAACCCTGCTTTTGATTCATCAATGAACATTGCACCATAGTTCACTTCTTACTGTGAGCTTTGATGGGAATAAACTTATTTTTCACTTGATTCTGACTATATATTGGTATGAAAGTTAATCTAATAATTGTTACTGGAGATGATAAATTGATTCAGTTGTCCTCTTTTCCTGCTCCATGTAAAAGTTCTAATGACACATTCAGTCAAGAATTTCATGCTTAACCTTTTAAGAATGTTACACACATCGAAGAATGCTGAAATTAGACATTGACAGATGTATGTTACTATGTGTAAATTGCAGGTGGCTGCAAGTTTTGCTGCAGAAGGATCAATAATGAGTGAGCTGAAGCAGTGGAATGAATTGTATGGAGAAGGAGGTTCCAGAAAGAAAGAGCAGCTCTCTTATTTCCTTTAGATTGGTAGAAGCTGGTTCTGTTTTTGGACAAGTCAGCATTCATCCAACAGGGTATACCTTAAAACAAGGGAAGGAATTTTCAGCAGAAATGCCTAAGAGTCAAAAGTGAATATATCTAAGTCTCTTCAAAGATATATATGTATGTATATATATATATATATATATATATATATGTATGTATATATTTTCCTCCAAAGAATGTGTCGTAGATCATCATGGTTCAAGTTTAGGAGAGGGTAAATGCAGTGTGGTTTGTGTGTGGATTTTGTCTGTAAACCAATGACTACATTTATTTATAGGGTTTTTTGTTTCCTGTCATGCTTGGTTTTGGTACATGCAGTGTGATTTTAGGACGTAGGCGTAATTTATTTACTCCGAACCATGTATATATACCATGAATTAAATATCTGTACAACATTGCCGGATAATACAATTTTGTACATTTGATAATTGATTGTTTGCATAGGACAGCCAAGTCACTTGCCTTCAAACATGGAGAGTTTTGTATTACATGTATTCATTTGGTTTGGTATAATATGTTAATCACGTCATATCTTAAATTTTAACAGAATAATAGAATATACATTTTAACAAGATCCTGCCTAATAGTGAATGGAGTGTTTGTTTTTCATTAAATGAATACAAATAATAATTTTCAAGATTTAATGTTGTGTTAGTAAAAGGAAAATCTTTTAAATAAATGGGTGTTATGTATCGGTGAAACTATGCATGTCCTATGGAGATTTTTTTTTTCCCCATAAAATTTAGGCTGCCTTTTGGGAGCCAAACATGTCATTTTAGCGGATTTTTTACGTATGCATGGCGTTAATAAATTTATAATCCCATAGTATGGTCCATTTAAAAAAACAGTAAGTCTCCATATACACCCAATAAGCATACATCCGTACATACACCACTCTTTTGTACGTTTTTATACGCAATTAATGATAATTATATGTATAGCGTATAACTATACACAACGCGCGCGCCCCAATCCCGAACTCGTTCTCGTCATCATTTTCATCTATCATCTTCAACCTCTCATCGTCGTCATCGTCATCGGCATCCTCTGCCATTCTCTCATCCTCCCATCCTCCTATTACCTTGATTATCAATATCATCATCATTTCTTTGATTATCATCTCATTATCATAATTCAATTTTCTATTACGTTTATCATCATCATCGTTTTCATGATTTTTTTCTTTGATTTCCATGGGGAGTTTTGTTCTTTGACGTCTCTGTGAAATTGAAGTTTTATACATTCTAATGCTCATTCATTACTAACATACATATGACAGAAAATTGAATGTGCAAACTTTAAATGGGCATATGTGCAAATATTAAATGAGCGTATGCGCAAACATTATCACAGGTCACAGGTTTTGTCTTTGTTGAGGAAGAGGATGTAAATTTTGACACATTTTCAACCTTTCAACAATTAATACATAAATATTATAAATATTTTGACACAATTTTTTACATATTGCCATAATAAACATTAGATGATGTGATATAAACATTATGTGTTTGTCACAAATGCATAAAAATGCAGAATTTGATGTATTGTAAAATTGTGCAAACTTTAAATAGGCATATGTGCAAACATTAAATGAGCGTATGTGCAAACATTATCACAGGTCACAGGTCACAGCATAAATCATGTATATCTTGTTCTTTTCCTTCCTCCTATCAATTATGCTTTGGTTTTTCTTTTGAACTTCTTTCTTTTTTAGTTAAAAGATGATAACAATCAGCAACATCTTCAATGACTCATCTCTCTAACAAATCTTAGATCTTGCGCATGAGATCGCAGAGAACGACGAGGTCGAAGAGAACGAAGAGGGTGAAGAGAACGGAGAACAATGAACAGTGAAAATTTTCGAGAAAGAGAAAGAAGCATGAGTTCACGTGCGTGTTGGTGAGAGTGAGAGAAAGAGTGGATGAAACGGTTATTTTAGGGAGTCAGTGTATTCTAATACGGGTGTATGTATCGTGTATGATTTATGGGTGTACATATAGCATAATTGTTAAAAAAATTACGAATGTGTGGCGATTTCGAGGGAGTCATAGGGGGTGGCGATTTCAGACATCTTGATTTTTTTTATTTTTTTAAGCCACCCCTGTGGCGATTTCAGACATCTAAAATTTTATTTTTTATTTTTGAATTTTCTAAAATCGCCTTACACAATGACGATTTCAAAAATTTGCCCTACACTTTCACAATTTCTCATTTCAACCCATATATTCGAAATCTCCCTTCCCACCCCCAACCCACTTAAATGTTAAAAACCCCCCATTTTAGTCTCAATTAAATATTAGCGAAATTAAAATTTTACAAAATAAAACATTATCAGAGAAATAATTATATCAACTTTCACATGCCCAATTACCGTGTTAAGTCTTTGTACCCGAATCCAGGAACAAGAAGGTTCAGTTTATGTTTATGCTCCTAAATCCATTCCCTTGAATGAGTAATAAGTAATAACGATAGTGTTTCAGAGAAGAAGGATGAAGACCCCATCAGAAAGGTACGAGGAATTAGGGCTGAGAGAGTCCCTTCCAAGAATATACAGGTACCCTATTGCGTGCAAAGAACTCGCCTTTATTCTGAGGGACGCTTACAATCATTTCCCCAAGAGTTTGCAATCCGTCATCTTCCAAGACACTCTCTCCGCCTTCCGCCTCCTCCCTCAGTATGTTTTCCCCCCCCATCAATTTTATTAATCTTCTGCAGATCATTTCTTATCTCTTCTTTTCCCTGCAAATCAACATTCTTTTTTCTTCTTCCCTTATTCATCATCATGCCTGGAATGATTAATGCAATTGCTGAGCTTTTGAGCATTGAATTTAAAGTCAATGTTTCATCCTCTTTTTTTTGTGGTTTACATATTTTAGTTCCCACGCTGAGTTTTTTTTTTTTTTTTACCCCTTTTAGTCTTGTAAGTTGTTTGATCAGCAATTTTATTCATCTTTGATTTTGAAGACCATCTCCACTGTAGCGTTGCAGTGGCATTTTTCTTTTTAACCCCAGAATGAAAATTTGCACAACTTACACGTGGGACGTGTGTGAATGTGTTTTTTTTTTTTTTTGGATAGTTGGGGATTAAAATTGGGTTAGTGGATAAGGCATATCCCCAGGCATTAGACCAAACAACTGCTAATATGCGCTCTAGCTGGTTTAAATATGATATTGTTAATTACATGTTTACAACCATATATTGCTTTACTTAAGCATGGTTTTCACTTGGACGAAAATTAAAACTGGTATAGGTGACTTTTTCACGTGTCCGTGGAAGTTTTATGCTTTGTATGGTAATTTGCTAATACTATAGATAAAACCAAGTGTGATTTTGGTCTTTTCTGAGTGGAACTAGTGGCTGCAACTAACTTTAATCAATGTTAACATGATATTAGTTGAGCATCTAAGTGCTGTCTCCATGAACCACTTTGCTTAATTATTCCTTTTAATGCTCTCTAATGCTAGAATACAGACTCAGAATGCTGTTTCAGCAGTCCACTTCCTCCTTCAGAGTGTAGAAGCTGCACTACCAAAGCAAAAAAAGAATATGGCTGTGAAAGAATTTAAGCACGCAATGGTTCTTCATAAGAGGCGCCGCAAAGCTCACCCGGTAGAAGAAGGTCAGATTATATTACAGAATGACTTTGTTTATTTTTACTAAAGTAGGCAAACAAATCATGTTTAGGAAGTTTTCCTTTTTCTTTTTTCCTATTTCAGGTTCGTTGCAACTGCCACACGACGTTCTTGTGCACGTTTTCAGTTTTCTAGATATGCAATCTTTCGCCTCTGTGGGGCTAGTATGCTGGTAAGGCCTCCTCCTTTTTGGTTTATGAGCGTGTGGAACAGTAGCAGCCAATGATGTATTTTTCTGCATTGGCCCAGTAAATTAAATTTGTCGCTAATCATCAAAATCAAGTTCATGGTAGACTCATAGATATTGCATTTTTAGGTCATGGAACTTTGCTGCAAATGATAACCATTTGTGGGAGTTACAGTATGGTGTACTGTATGGTGGTGCTGCCAGACAGAATCTTATGAGACCGGTTGAAAACAGGAATAATAGACATGTGCAGGAACCAATAGATACTGGAACTGTTACTGACTGGAAAGAGGCAGTTAAAGGAGCATACTCTGGTAAGCCAAAATGTTGATTTCATACATATCAGGAAATGGTATTTAACTTGTTTTCTCATTTCACTTCTAATGCTTTCCGAGTCAACTACTAGGATAAAAGCAAACTATAGGGGGTCTGGGAAACACGTGTGTGTGATATATGTACTTTGTTTTACTTTGATTTCATTTGGGCATTTGATTTGTAGCAGAGTGCGAGTCAATAAATAGTGATGATGATTGCTAATAACTGCATTTGTTTGGTTTTCTGATTTGAATTATAATGCTACAAGGAGTTATAGTTATATTTATATGTAGTTTCATATTCACAATGTACATGGTGACATAGGGATTGAAACCAAAAGTTTGTTCCGTTTGTCAAGTTTTGTAGGATCCAAATTACAGCTTCAGGAACTGTCAGGAGCGTTGAGTTTCGTGTTATAAGTTCCCATTTCATTTTTCATGCTATAAATTTAGAAAGAAACTACTCTCTCATTCAGATGGAGAAACACAAATATACCATTCTTGCACATTCCTATTTTCTCTTCTCATTTTGATCAGTCTACTTTGATGTAGGAGCATTATCTAAGAAATTAACAACCAATCGGGGATACTGTGGACACTGCAACTCACTAGTTTGGCTAAATAACACAAAATGCCCTAACGTACATTGTGGAATGATATCTGAAACTCAGGACATCAAGCCTGTAACAGCATTTGAGGTTTGTGCTGCACTGTATTTTTCCGCTTCAAATCACACCCTGTAATGTTGTAGTTTCTTTCATTGGGAAAAAGGGGGTCAGGACGGGAAGGTGCAACAACCTGGAGGATAGGTTGTCTAGTAGATTTTGAACCTTTGGCATCATCATCACACCTCAATCTGTGTGAGGATGGTGGGAGTTTAGTCATAACTTTATTGACATTGTTGTAGCTTTCATAGTTGAAATCTGAATTCTACTTGATGTAAACAGTGAATTTTGTTCTCCTGGAATATTTCTATAACAGGCATACATGGGAGCAGGATATATTGCAAAGTAGGTTTTGAACCTAGGCTTCCACGTATATTTTCATGAGTATATTTAGTCTTTTAGTTGGTTTGTGGTAATTATCCCATCACCAGAAACTAGTTTCCTTTTCCCTCAAATTTGTATTTGTATGAGTTTATACTTAAGTATATGGAATCAATTTCTACCGTTATTTGAAGATTAAATCCTACTTTTACTCACACTAGATTGCTATTAAATCCTACTTTTACTCTCACCAGATTGTTCTTTTATGGTCGTCTGCTATTGTGCATCAAAATTTACTGAAGTAACTGCACTAATAGCTAATAATAAGACTGACTGTGTATGCCTTCTGATTTCAGGTTGTGGAATATCTTCTTCTTGGTTCTGTATCCTTAACACCTTCCTCAGATAGTGACAGTGATTCAGAAGGAGGACCAGCTTCTAGGTTATGGGCATACCCCAAGTGGTCAAGCACATAAGAAAATACTAAGGGATTGCTTTTGCATAGAAGCAAATGCAAGACCTTTTCTCTTGTATGATATTTCAGGTTCTCTGCACAACATTTTTTTTTTCTTTCTATAAGTAGCTGCTGACGTTTTCCTTATTACGAAAATGAAAATTGAAGGAAAAAAGATAAGGATTTGCTGTGCAATTGCTTGCTTTATTGTTTATACTCTGGCTTTGTAAATTTGTACTTTGTTTTTATTGTACAAATCTTAGTCTAAACATACATCTGAACTAGGAAAAAGGAAAGTTTGTTTAAAAGTGAGAGGTACTTTAAAGTACCTCATTTTGATTTATGATTCTGAAGTTGAAGGTACGTGAAAGCCCGCTAGATGCCTCGAACAGGGTTGCATCTAGTGGCATGCGATTAGGCAAGCCACTAGAGCAGCAGCAAGATAGGCGGTGGCTATAGATGTAGTATACTACTTATATGCATGTCCTTCTATCACTTATAGAATAATTAGTAATTCCATTAAAAAAAAAAGAACAATTAATAGTTAAACATCTGTTGGTGGAGGACTGAATGGCAGGTGGAAACATGTAAACGTAGGGTGCAAAATTTTTTTGTTAGATACCAATCTAATAACATATTATTCTTGGGCATACGCAATAAGAGTTGATTTTATTATTTTATATTGTGTGTTTCATCAAATGCTTTTTAGTTCCATCAAGTGGGATACATGTTTATTGTGTGTGTTTAAAAATGATGTGTTAAATTTATGCTTAACTAAGAATTTCTCGCATGCTATACATATGTCTTGTCATCCTAATTACATATATAGTGACATATATAAAGTGGTAATGCTTTTTCAATAATTCATTATAATTAGTATGATTGACAGGATTGGCTATCTATGCTACTAATAAAGGGGTTGTGGAGTCTTAACTATTCGTCACATGAGTAGTTTTTAATAAAATTGTTTTAATTTTTTTATTTTGTCTTTTTTTAAAGATAATTACGTTGGTGTCCCTGACTCCCTTGGGCACCTCATATTCTAGCTTATGGAATAGATGTCATTCATATTTACTGTAGTATTTTTAGTTTCATAATCAAGTTAGAATGCATTTGCATGCGATAGATTCCCTCTCTGTAAATTGAAATGTAGGTGCAAACAAATAAACATCAAAGTAGGAATAAAACAAAATTTCATTGTAAAAGAGAGGCACTTTCAAGTACCTCATGAATATATATGAACAGAGGGAATAGTACCGTCTCGATACTAAACCATAATGGGAGTCAGCCACTGACCAAACCATTAGTGCTGAAAGTATATATACGACGCAATACTGTGAACGTGTCCTATGATAACATGTTTCAAATACTAAGTGCTTTTATTTTGTATAACAAATGCACTGCATTGGTATTAACTTCAAACATTGAAAATAATTTTATATGTTAAATATTTATATATAATATTGATTTTGTATTTCCTCTTAGTCTTGTAGAATGAAAATGTTTATAAAAAAACGTTAGGTAGTTTTGTTAGAAAATTGATTGTTTTAAGTGAAAAATAGATAATTTTTTCACACTCATAACACTTAAAAGATGTAACACACCTAAAGAAGATAATTTTTTAACATCAGATTTTTTTTTTTAATAAACTCTTATGTATCATAACTAAGATACATAGGCATTTTTTATACATAAACTCTCTTAAACTCACATGCTTCATGATATATAGCTATTATCTTTATATAATATAGACATTTTATAACTCTATAAAATAACATATATGTGTAGTATACATGTCATCTAGATAAGTCTTATCAACTTATCTATGCATGAGTTAGAATAATTATCTCAATGTTTGACTCAATCTTGACCAAACTTTAACTAAACTTCAGTTAACAAATATCTAACAACCAGTCACCAGAACAATTTTAATAAAGTAAGTCTCACCAATTTTACTTTTTTTTTTTAAAAAAAATAACCTTCCCTTAATTTTAGATTTCATCAACTTGATTGTATGTCTAAATGGGAGGAATTCTGTCTATACTAGTATCTTTCTTTAATATTATAGCCTACTTTTATGCTACTGTTGAACATAATTCAATGAAGTAACTGAAATGAACTAATAGCTAATTCATAATACAGGCTGTGTAGTCCTTCTAACATCTTCCTAATTAGACAATTACTAGCAGGGGGCGGTGCGGGTATGGAGGCGCGAAGTGCCTCCAACAAGAAATCGCAGTAAACTACTAATAAAATAGGGGATGAAAATATAATTAAAAAATAGTTATTTCATAGAAGTTATATGAAAATAAAATGAAAAAAAAGAGTTCAACCCTAACAAATAATTATTTTGTTAAACTTTTTTTATAATACGTATAAATTATACAAACTTTAGTGTAAATGTATATGTGAACTTGCAACTGGAGTAAAAGAGGCCTTTTAAAGTACCTCAATTAATGTTTGAGGTATTTTTGTGGAGAGTGTGATGTCTTGAATATCTCGAACACGGAAACAATCAGTGACTTGCGGATAAGTTAGCAACTAGAGTCGAAGGAAGAGAGGCAATGTTTGTTTGAAATATATAGATTTAATTGTATAAGTTATATACGTGTCCAGTTAATTTTGAGTAAATGCTTAATTTAATCTTTAGAGTTGTACTCACTTTGTTACTTGAAAGTATGAATAATTAATTTTTTTTACTCTTAAAATAGTAATGCAAAAGTTAAGTTAGGTAGTTTCTAAAATATAAATGAATCAAATTAATTTTTCAAATTACACCTCAACAAACTAGTCCTTAAACTTAAAGTAATGTTACTTTTAGAGGCTACTTTAAAGTCTAACAAAAAAAAAAAAAAGAGGCTACTTTAATTTAATGTTTAGAATTTGAAGGACTAATTTAATTGATTTGTATTCTAAAAACTAACTTGACCCATATTTTATAATTTTACGAATTAAAAAATTAATTTTTTAATTTCAAGGATTAAATTGACTAAAATTTCAAAGATGAAAGCTTGAAAGTGAAATTTTAGTTAACCAATCTATATAATTTATTTTGAATAATAAAAAGTCTAGTGGGTTTCACACCAATCATCCCATTAGGATTAAAACATTTCTAAACTCTTTGTGTTGAATATAATTGGTTAGCTATTTGTTGAAGTGAAATCTATGTGTGCAAACAAATAAATATTCATCAAAGTAAGAAAAACAAAGTTTCTTTGTAAAAGGGCTTTTCAGTACCTCATATATTATTATGTTATAAGGTCTGTTTGGGTTCGAATGAAGGCAGAGGGAGTAGTGTGTGCCGTCTCGAACCTGCATAATGGTTGTAGCAAACTAGCAACTGAGATATCATTATAAACTAACAAATATTCATCAAGATTCTAGAAACAAATGTTATTTTTAAAAAGAGAGGTACTTTTGAGTACCTCATTGAATTGGAATGAATGAATTGAAACGAATTTGAGAATGGATGATGATGAGATGAGGACTTGGATTGGAAAGGAATGCCGTCTCGAACCCTGCAACATGGTTATAGCTAGAAGCTAGCCAATAGTGCTGCAGGATGAGTTGCATTCACAAGGAGCAAAATATATTATTTATGGAGTAATAGGTAAAGAATTTAATTGTCATGCTTTCGTAATGTACAATCCAATCAAATATTCACGAATTAATAAAAAAAAAACCATATACCAATAAATTAATAATGATTGTCACACTTACTTCTTAAAAAATTATTCAAATGAAATGAATTAATTGAATAACTGTATTTATATTATCAATGCATCAAAATTAAACTCATAAATTAATAAACTATGTGCAAATAAATAGTCAAATATACATTATAAAGTACTATATTTATTTTTCAGTATTAGTTATTTTTTAAAAGACATTGATTTAACAATGTATAAAAAAAATAAAAAGACTAAATACTAAGGAATGAAGGAAAGATCAATTTTTTTTTTAAAGAGAGGTACTAGATATATTAATTATATCCAGATACGTTGATAAAAAAAATGTCTAATATTAAGAGAGAAAAAAAAAACAAATTTTATCTCTTTGTGGTAGTTTCGAGTACCTCATATTTCGATTTATCATGAGGATCCATTCCCATATATGAAGCAATCTCGAACCGGAGACATGATGATAGTCCACTACTGAGCACGCCATTTATGCTGCAGCGACTTCGACCAAAGTATATTTTTATAAACTACAAAACGTGTCAAATAGTAAACGCTTTATTTTGTATCACAAATGCACTGCATTGGGTACCAACTATATGTGCAAACAAATAAGCATTCATCAAAGTACTAAACGTAAAGACAAATGAGGGGTGAGGGCAATATCGAATGTAAATTTAAGGGATTAGAATGAAGAAAATTAAAACGTAAAGCCTCATCACAAATTAACAAATACTCATCAAAATAAGAGAATTTTTTTTTTTTTATAAAAAGAGAGGTACTTTTGAGTACCTCGTTGAACTTCGAATAATTTGGAATGAAGTTGAGTTTGCCTGTTTGGGATGAATGATGAGTACCGTCTCGAACCTTGCTACATGGTTGTGGCCACCATTAGTGCTGTGAGTTGCACTTCCAACGAGCAAAATGTATTCATATAAAGCAATAAATTAAACTAGGTCTAGGTGCAAACAAATATACATTATGAGGTGGAGCAATTCTTATATTTAAGGTGAAGCAAATTATTTTGTGATTCACATAGCATCACAACCATGGATCATTCTTAAAAGGAAAAACAAAGAAGAGAGAAAAATTAGTAGTTGATATATTAAGTAATGTTCGAAAAAGCAAATAAATTAATTTATAAATTAATCTGTTCACTTTTATAAATGACATTTAATATTTTTTAAAAATAAAATAAAATAAGTCAACTATGATTCATAAAAATAAGTAAGTTTATTTATAAGTTGAGTTTTTTAAACCTTTTTCTTATCATGTTACCAAAAAATGAAATTGTTTGTTCTACAATAAATATAAAAATCACTATATAAAAGGGGGAGAAAACCAAGATTTGATATAATTATATACAACCAATTTTGTTGTTCTAAGTTTAAAAAAAAAAAATTATTAGTTACTATGTTAATGCATATAATTTGTACATTTCATTAAGTATAATTGAGAATATCATCTATAACTTTGTAATGTTTATGCACTCATGAGAATAAAATTTGTGTATTATTAATGGTGTATATATGAGTGTATAAAATTAGGTGTACATGTAGCATTTTTGATGTTTAAAAGATCTAATAAATTAATTTAGACTCCTATAAATGATGTTGATGGTAGTGTCAGCTCCAACCTTCAGCATGATGGGAATCCACCACTGATCAATCCATCAGTGGCAAAGTATATTCATATAAAGCAATACTGTGAACAATGTCCTATGATGGCATGTGTCAAAAAGTAATTAGCGTTTTATTTTGCTTCACAAATGCACTTCATACATTGAAAATAATTTAATATGTCAAATATTTTTTATATATTGATTTGTATTTACTCTTAGTTTTGAAGACTGAACCGTTGACATCATTACCACACAGAGACTGAGGCTGGTAAGTGTAAGTTGAAACCTCATTTGTAAGTATGTATATTCATTAGTCAAAATCTGAATTCTACACGATGTCAAATAATTTTGTTCTCCTAAATTATATGTATGACAGACAAGGGAACAGGATATATTGCTAAGTAAGTTTCCAACCTAGTCTTCCACAAATATTTTGCCTGTGTTAAATTGACCTTTTAGGTATTTAATTTTTTAAACTTCAGAACCAGATATTACATTCAATAAGATTTATACCTAAAATCTCTTGCATATTACTTAAATCTCTTATCATAACGATCTTATCTTAGTAGTTTTTTAGGTGTTTAATTTGGGGTAAAGCCTCCAAATTTTTAGAAACTAGTTTTCCTTTCCCTCATATTTGTATCAATGCATAGGTAGGAATATGAAATTCATTTCTAGAGTTATTTGAATATTGAGAGAATCTTGTATTTTGAATAGATACAATTCTAATGTTTTGTATTTAGGCAACTTATCAAACTATTACTTTTAGTGATTTCTTTAACTCAATTTAAAATTTGATTGACTAATTTGATTCATTTGTATTTTAGAAACTAACTTGGCCCACGTTTTATAATTGTAGAAATTAAAAAGTTGATTTCTTAATTTGGTGGACTAAAGTCACTAATATTTTGTAGATGAAAAAAATGAAAGTGAGCATTTCAGTTAGAGAAATGTTTTATCCTCCTATCAAATTATTTTACCAATCCTCCTGACCACTTTAATGAATGACACTTAGTCGATTTGTATTATATATATAGATAATAAAATGTTTAAGTAAGTCCAACGTCAATTATTTCACTTTTGTTAGGGCATACGCACGTTGTCTCTATAGTAATAGTTGGCTTGCTACTTGTAAATTCACTTAAGTTAAGATACAATTACTCACTTACCTAAGTCTATGTTCTCTCATAAGGATTTTATAATTTCTACGTAGAGTTGGAAACAAATTAGGTCAGACTACTTGAACAGACTGAGTTTATGTCATTAATTTTTAATCTAGACTTAACTTGTTGATTATCAAAGACTTTTTTTGGTTTAGTTTAATTTATTTGAGAAATCTAGTCTGGCTTGGAGCCTGAAAAGTAATAAAAACAAAGTTACTTTGCAAAAGGGAGGTACTTTTGAGTACCTCATGTTATGCTAGAAGGTCTTTGGGTTCGTAGGAAGGCAGAGAGAGAGTGTGTGTGTGTGTGCGCCGTCTCGAAACTGCATCATCTTGGTTGTAGCCAACAAACCGTTAGTGATGCAGGGCAAGTGGCACAGTTGTCAACCAAAGTTTATAATTTATATGAGATACTGTGAACGTGTCCTACGATTTTATTTTGCATCACAAATGCAATGATCAACATAATTTTAGATATTTAATACCGTATAATACTGACTTGTACCCATGCTTTAACAGTCTTACATGGGAACAGAGTATATACTGTAAAGTAAGTTTTGAACCTAGTCTTGCACAAGTATTTTTCATTTGTTATGTGTATATGGCTTTTTAGGTGGTTTGTGGTAGATAATCCCAATTCCAGAAGCTAGTTTTCTTAAGAATATTAAGTTTTTATGTAATATAATCTTTAATAGTGGAGAAATGATAACTTGACTCAAATCCCCTTCCTTGGGTCCTCTGGTACCATTTAGCTTTTGCATGAGTAAATCTATTTTATCATATTGAAAAGTTGTGGTGAATCTCCAATAAATAACTATTGGGCATAATAGTATATCACAAAACAAGTTTCGGATGGATCTTCCTGAGGGGTGAGGGCAATATCGGATGTAAATTGAAGGGCGAAATAAGAGAAACAAATGCTCTTGTTAAAGGAGAAGTACTTTCGAGTACCTCATGAGTTGCAAGGGTATGTATGTTTTTGATTTGGGAAGTGAAGGAGGGAGTGCCAGTCTCGAACCTGCGTCATGGTTGTGGCCAGCAAACGACCAAGCCACTGGTGACGCTGGAGAAGTGGCAAGTATATTTATCTTACAAACCCTATGGTGGATTTATACTTGCCATTCAAGACCCTTCATTTTGGTTTACAAGAGAGGAAAATAATCAAGCAAAGCAAGTGTGACTTTTTGAAGCAAACATTTGGAGACTTCGGTTTAATCTTATTGTAAAGTGTGTATAGACCTTTAGTACTTTTAATACCATCAGCTTTTTCATAGAAGCAAATCTATTTTATAAATTTCATAGTGAAGTATAGGGTGAATCTCCAATAATTATTGAGCATGTGAGCAATTAAACAAAGTGTGTACCTATACGTTTCTGATTCAATACCAAATGCACTAGCTAAGACTAACCAAAGGAAATGGTTGAGGCCCAGTCAATGGAACAAGGCAAGAGGAAAAAGAGCGTTGTCCCAAGATATGTAGCATCCTACCTAAGATAGAGATAAGAGAATATTTCCCTCTTTGATGACAGCTCATAACCGCATCAAGGAGGGATACGGAAGTGGCAAAGGAAAATAGCAAGAAAAGGGAAAGAAGACAAGGAAGACAAGAGTAGTGAAGTTGGAAGGCTCAAGACCTATGGGGAAGAGGCCTCACTAGTCCCTTTCAAAGGGGGAATTTGAGAAAAACCCTAGAAAAAGTAGGAAACGGATACAAAAGGAAGGAAGAAAGGAAAACAGGGGGACTTCATTTCTCACAATCTACCTCTCTTGAACTTACCAACCCCTTAGACAAACACTTTGAGCTTTATGTCCAAATCATTAGAACCCTCACAAATCTCATGCTTACAAACTCAGAATCTCTAATTTTATACTCAAGCTAAACATTTCTCACAAGCTTTCGTAGCCTAACTTGTGACGAGAAGCCAAAGAAAATCGTATTTCATGCTTATTTACTTGCTGGTCCATCTGCTTTGTTAGGAAGCCATCCAGTCTGTTGGCAAGTTTTTCTACCTGCATTTATTATGTTAGTTGTAGTTTCAACATTGTATGTATGATGCATTGCCTTTAAAAGGCTAAAGACTACGTAACGTATAGTCGTATCAGACAAAAGTAAAAAAACTGTGCATAATTCTCTTCCTCTTAATTGTTCTGTTAGTCAGAGACCATAAGTGAGGTGAATGAAAATTTTAAAAGCCTCCACACTATGTGATGCTTCGTTGAGTGAGACTAAGAGAGAAACTAGTCGGTGTGAGTTATAACATGTAGATTTTTACTATCAAGGGATAATATTATATAAGTTTTGAATGGATCCGATATAAATGTTTGTAAATTTAAGGGATTAGAATGAAGAAATATAAAGAGTAAAGAGATAGGAGATATCATAAAGTGAAAGAATAAAAACTACTAAATTAAAAAAAAAAAAAAAAAGATTTTAAATGGTGTTAGACTCCAGCTGTAAATTGAAATTACCATATTTCTGTTTAAAAGAGAGGTACTTTTGAGTACCTCATTGAAATAAGAATTGTGGCGTTTGGATTTGGATGGAAAGGAATTGGAAAGCAATGCTATCTCGAACCTGCAACACAGTCATAGCTAGAAGCTAACCAAACCATTGGTGCTTGCTGGAAGAGCAACACTCACAATGAGCAACATATATTATATGACGCAATAAATTAACAATGTCTAATAAAAAAGGAAAAACCAACAAATAGAAAAAGGCAAATTGAACTTGAGAAGTACTACTTCCTTAGATGACATGGGCAACACGTTCATCAAGTCAATGAATACAAATGTTGATGACTTGACATTTAATTTAAGGCTACTAACAAAGAATCCAAGATAATCCTCAAAAAATAAAGCCAGGGTTAGGTGGACGTTTATTCCTCAGACTATATATTTCACTAAATTAATTAAAAGAGCAAGAAGGGCTGCAGGGTAAGACTTAGAAAAATTAGGCATCTGAGCAGAACAATGAAAGGTAATTTTAGATGATATGTGTTCTAATCTTTTTTGAACCCAGCTATTGGTATCTGGCTCAAGACCTTAGCATCTAACACCGCGTACTGCTTCTTGATCTCAATCATTGCCTTCTCACCTAATGCATCAACTTGGTCTTCATATTTCTCATACACCAGTGGCAACGTAAACAGTGACACAAAGCCTGTAAATGGATTCAGTGTTATAAGAGAGTACCATTATTTCAAAGCAATAAAATATAGAAACATGTAATGATGACCAAAAGGAAGTAATGCTTGAAGGCTTACATAAGTAAAACAAGGTCAGGAAATGGAACCAGTTCCCAACAACCGAGATGAACCACAATGCAGCAATAACCTGGTCACAGCACCAAAAACACCTGATTAGTATCTGTATGAAGGACAAACGTAACAACTGGACCATGTAAGTCATGGTGTAATTGAAAAAATTGAGTATTAATATCAATGCATAGGGTTATCAATTGATCCTCGAATTGTCACCAAAATATAAAGAAATTCAACATAGGTTTTATCACGAAACAAAAAGGCTTTCCATAGTAATGAAGGGAGGAATGGAATTACGGTAAGGAATTTCTTCAAATCTCGGCCTGTTGCAATTTCTCGGAAAACAAAGAATGCTCTGTTCAGTTCGATTCTCAAAGCATTAGCAACCTGAATTACGCAAGCCTCAGGAATTACAACATGTGGAACTTTCAGTGGAGACCTGGATAAGAAAGGGAAAAAAAAGATCACGTGGATGAGTTTCTCATACAATAATATTTCACATTAAAGTTCATTCCTTAATTCTTCACCCTTAATAAGAGGCACCAAATTAAGCAAACTAACTCAAAAGAAATATTAGTAATAGATTGTGCAAATGGCTTACTTGTGGATAAAGACAGAAGCATTGGACCACAAGAAGAGTGCTGCGAGAGTCACAATCAGTAAGTGGCAAACCAGAGTGATGAGGTGGTACTCCATGCGCTCGAAGAAGAACCACAAGGCAGTGCCGGCACCAAGTACTATTGCTGAGCTTCTCTTGTTCCTCCATAGGAAAATATCAGCACCTGCAAGCCATCATACATATGTGTAGAGCATCAGAATGATAATATGAGCTAAAAGGAATTGGATTTATCACAAATATATTAAACATTGAATGCATGTCCCCCAAGCCCTTTGAAAGTCAACAGGCCAAGTCCATGCATTTCATCAATTTTGCAGGTCGGTCTTATTTTTTTGACACCACCATGTTATAATTCCTTTTCCAACTAATTAAGAATTTTATGTGAACAGCTTTGCGCAACAAAGACCGTCCTAGCTTTTTGTTGCATTGATATGACATACATTGCAAAATGAGAATAAGAATAACACTCCAACCATTTATTTATTGATGCAATGTCATCGTAAATCAAGCTAATTAATAATAACAACAGTAATTTAATAATATATATATATATATATATAGAACGCTATTAGATTGAAAGAAAAAACACTTGAGTAGCCGATAGAACCACCCCTATAATTACCAACACGAGATCCTTAATCCTGTATTAAATTAAAATTTAAAGCACATTTCATCAGCGGTTGTGCAAATTAGTCATTGTGATCCTTAAGCATCGGATGGTTGAAATCCTCCGAACAGAAAATGGAGATGCATTGATTACCTTTTCCAGCGCCCAAGACCTTGTGAACGGGCTGGTCGCGGCCGAAGAGGCGGTAAACCTTGGCCTTGTAGGAGGCTTTGGAGGCGGCGGGGAGCGGGCGCTTGTGTTCGTTGTCGGAATCGGAGTCGGAATCAGAGTCGTGATCGTGGAATTTGTCCTCCATCTTGTCCATCAGCGATTCCGCCATGGTTTGATCGATTACCTGATTACTATTATCCAATGGAGAGAACAAAAGCTCAGATACTGAAACTGAAAACCGAAAGAGAAGGAAGAAGCGAGTTTAATGGTAACCGTTTTGGCGCGTTTTGCACACTCCCTGCCTCAGGTTCGGACTGGTGGTTGCGAATGAATAACGGAATGCTAACGTCCTCTCTCCTTTCGGCCCAAATTCAAAATGGGCTCTACTGAGTGTTATGGGACCCAATCCACCTCAACCAATGGCCATGTCGCTCCATTTTCTACCATTTCCGCTGCTCGTGATTCATTGATCTTATTATTTATTTATTTATTTACTCAAGAAAGTCACGTGAAGAGAACAATAATATTCACAAACATTTAAATTACAAATACATTTCTCTTAAAACTTAAATGATTTGAATGAATTGAAGGTGGTTTCTCCGTGTCCCATGGGGCAATTCATCACTCCATACTAAATTTATTCATTTTATAATTTTTTAAAATTAAATTTATTAAAATTTATTATTGTTTTATGTTATGCATGATATATTTAATTTATCACATAAATCATATAGCGCATCAGTTCACCACATTAAACCATAAAATAATAATAAAACTTGGCGATCTCCTTTATCTTCTTTAAAGTTAACTTCTTCCTGCCAACTAGATTCTCTCCTTACTATATATGATGATGCACATAAATAAATCTCTCCACAAAATCCAGCATCAACTTTCTTGTTTTAGTTTGGTGCTGAAACCCACACAAAACTACACTATTGCAAATCATGTTCTAGCCCCAGCTAGAATGAAACATGAAGACCCCACTTTGGAGATAAAATTTCTTTAAGGAATCATTTGACCAATTGATGATGATTTCATTTGTGTTACTATTGTCCTAATAGCGACAGAAAGTGCCACACCCAACCACCAGAAACAAAACCGACACTAACGTGTCCTACTGGCCGCCATCCAGTGAACAAGAAATTTGAGGATTTTGGAATCCTGCTTAGTTTCTCAAATTTTCCAGCTTAAAACTCCAAATAAATCATTAAACGTATTCACATTTAACTTAACTTTTACATTCATCAGTCTAGAAAAAAGTCAAATTATACAACAATTTAGTACTACTATGTTTCCTAGATAGGTGTATATTGTAAGGTTGTTAAACTCTAATAGATACAGAACAAGACCTATAAATAGGGATAAGGGTGACGTAAAATGATAGTTTTGTCACCACCGCCTAGGTTTTGACTACTCATGCGAACATAAGTTAATTCAGATCACCACCTTTACTTTGAAAGCAGTTTTATTACGTACTTAAGATCCTAATTAAGAAAGGGTAAAACCCAACTTAATCACTAAGAATGTCATATTTACACAGTCTAAAATTTCAGTTTAAGTAAGTTTAGAAAGCTCTCAATAACACATTGTTTCCACTTTCTATCTTATGCAATTCATAAAGTTACGGGTCTAACACAATTACTCAACTTAATGGATCTTGGTCAATGATATGAGGTGCTTACTTTGAATCAAGACGTTAGTATTCGAATGAAATAGTAATCGACATGATGTTAAAATGTAAGAGTTCATCATGACAAAATTAAATTTGTGATGAGATATTATAGAACAATTTTTCTTTTACAAAATTGATTATTGATAAAATTGATTGTATTAGAATTAACTTTAGATAAAATAATTTTGACAAAAAGTAATAACTTTTTGCTTTTATCCAAATCAGTTCAGTCCTAAAATTAATTTTGAAAATCAATTTAACCTAGCAATGTAATGGTGGGAATTGAATCAATTAATTTTGGAGTCTTATGAATTGATTTTGATTGCCCCAAAATGGGGGTTTATTAAAAAAAAATTTAATCACTATACCAAATTTTAATGGAGGTATTCTCGCAACCAAACACTTAGAATATATTAAAATAAAGAATTTGATTTTGAGGCATTGACAGTATAATTTTTTTTTACATAATTATCTAATTAATTCATTTCATTTAAATATTCTTTTAAATAATAGATGTGATAATCAATCATATCTATTAATTTATTAATTTATAATTGAATGACAATAAAAATCCATCTGCTCGTTCTAATTAATTTCTTAAAATAAATCACCTGCGTATATATAAGTATTAGCTACTTTAGAGTAGTAAATAAATAAAATAAAGAAACAGAATTCAATGAATAAAATAAAACACCATCATAAAATATGGATGTATATGATCATTTAACAATAATATCATGTTACACTTAAGAAAAGTGTAGATATACAATCTTCGTACACTCGGCAACAAATTCTGCCGAAGTAATAGGAATCAATCTCATGTCGTGCTACCAATAATCCGGACAGGTTTCTATATAGATAAACAAGGAAAAAAAAAACTAAGATAAAATCAATTTCTATATAGATAATTTCGTTTTATTTTTGCTAATGGTGTTATAAAAAATTTTAAGTAGCTAACCACGTGTTATTCTTCATATATTATTCAATGTAACTTTTACGAGCAATTCGATCGAATTGAGATAATTCACAATTCTTATCTTATATTACATAGTGGTCTCATCGATGCTTTGAATGGTACTGACAAAAATCACTATAACATTCATATTAGTATGTGTGTTATATAAGGTGATAAAGGTATTAAATGTATCTTGTGGAGTAGCATTGACAAGACTTGTGAATATTTATGTCAAATTTCATAACACTCATGAATCTTATGATGACTTATATTGGAGTTGTAATGTTCGTAACGCTTGGGTAATGATGTGATCTGGTTGAGCATCTAAGATAGATTATCTCATTATATATATTAACCCTTAAGTCTTTGTCAAATTTATTGCGTAAAAATAATCATTACCTACAGTTTAATTAAACTGTTAACCAGTCTATAGAAGACCAGTCTATATAACCAGTCTCAGGAGTTTTTTTCCGGATGGTATTAGAATTAGAATTTAACCACACTTCACGATGTTGCGAAATGAATAAAAAAACGTAGATAAGTCTAGGCACTCGTCTCAAAGGTGTAGCTAAATTATATTATGAAAAGTGTGGCCAAACGTAACCCCACTTTTCTGCATTTAGTCACATTCATTGATTAAAACTCACTGTACCATACCATCAAACTTGTCCTATGTACGATAGAACTTGGCTCAATTGAAGTTACAAGAATCTTACGGATAATTGTATTATTTTCCTCTAGATTGAGTCTAGAATGTTGTTACTTGTAGCCAAAAACTTTGGTCTATGACATTCTTTTAAGGAGCCGTTGGAAATTAATTTTGGCTCAGAACCCTTTGAAAGGTCCCTGTCAGACATAAAATTGAGCTTGTTTATTATGATGGTTTAGCTTCTTTGACGCGAATGCCGGGTAACTGTGGTAGATATATATCAAGTGATTTTCCATTGTCACACTGATCAGAGAGAATCTTAATGCAGCTTTTAGCCTATTTATCTCTGATGGACAGTAGCTTATGCATTTATGGTCCATATATATAAAATCAGTCTTTATTTTATTTTTTCTTCGATATGCCAAAACATCACTACTACTTGATTGTTGTATATACGATGATGACGATTCCATCTTTTTTTTCCACCTCACTTTCTGAGAATACTTTTTTTTTCCTCCTCATGCAATATATGTTTAAGACTAATATATACTAGTACTAGCATGATTGGCTTAAACTCCGCCTAACCAAATTGTAGCTTAGCATTTCAAAAAGTTAAATCAAACATTCTATTATTATTATTATTATAATAATAATAATAATAATAATAATAATAATAATAATAATAGCATTTCTAAATACTTTCATTTGTTATAATCATTTAGTATATCACGTTATATTGAACAATCATCCAATAGCTATTGGCCCCTATTAATATGGTGCAAAACCTATGAACAGTAGGCTAAAACTATTAACAAATTTTCTAGTTGTACTAATTTTAGCAAAGGATTCTAAGGTGGAGTTAAAATAGGCCTTGCCACATTGCTTTCATTGGTTGGGGTATGTGCAATTTCAAGTTTTCAAAACGTACTTAAAATAGTTGGGCATGGTTTTATAGATATGCAAAGGTTTGTTGACTATATAACTTAAGGGACACTTTAAATTAAGATGCACTCAAATGAAATCAATAATGATGTTTTACTTAGTCACATAGTACAATTTTATTGAATTGACATCTTTTAATGTGTGCATACTTTTAGCAAGTAGCATGAGGATGGTGGTGGAATACTTGAGAGTATAGAGGTTGAAAATGTTTTAGGGATTGAACGACCCTCCCTTGTTGATCACTCTAATCTTTAATTCGTCAATATAGAGATATATTTGCACACACTTTAATGTTCAATTCAGCAGGTATATTAGATATTAAATTAAGGGTTACATTTATACTTTGTGATGTCAAGAGATTATTTATATAAAAAAATGTAAGATAATTGCGTAAAGATGTAATAAATCTAATATATTATATATGTATACATGTATAGTCAGTAACACATAATAGTTGATGGACATGAAATCAAAATTGTAGATGATTGAAATTTTTCCTTTTGAATATTTGCATATTGCATATTTCTCAAAATTTTTCCAACTTTTAGCTATCATTTTTTGCTAGCCCATGAAGAAAAGGCTTATGGTTGAGTGCAAGACTATCCAAAGCCAAAGTAAACAAGTCAAACCTTTTGTAGCAAAAAGAAGACTTGGACCCTTGTGCTCATTCAAAGCTTGGACCCCTTCAAACTTAGGTGTATAGTCACATAGAAGGGAGAGGCTCCTAAAAAAGCAACAGAACATGCGTGCCATAGCTCTGCTTTGCCTTGTTGTAAAAGAATCCCAATTTTCTGACTCACACCACCCTTCCTTTAATTTTATAGGTCTATCTCTCTGTAAAGAGAGCGAGAGAGAGAGAGAGAGAGGGTAAAGCAGTAGATAGATAGATAGACCTTACGTTTCTTCCTTTGCTCTGTGCACTTAGCTCTCTTTTTCATGAGTCCTTTCTTTTTTCTTAACCCTTTTTTCTTCCCTTTCCTCCTTTCTTTCTTTTCCTTTTCTCCCCTTCAACCCTTTTTGGAAGTTTCCTATTACAATCCTTCCATCATTTGCATCTCAATTAAGCATCCCTGAAACTGAATCTGCTGCATATAGTAGTATAAGATCCACTGCTTTCAATTTATTTTCCAATAAGAATGAACTAAATTAAATCATAAATAGTATGCTTCTTTTTAATTTTAATGGTTAATTTATAATTATAACTTACCTTAGTCAAACATAATATTAACGTACCATTAGGGGTTAATGAAGATGATAAATACCTTAATTTTTTAATTAAAAATCTTGAGTCAAGTTTTGGGAATAAAAAAAATAATTATTAGAAGACTTTTATTCTTTTAAAGAATCTTAATCAAATTGTCTCAGATTAATAAATTTTTAATAAAAGTTTGGATGTGGATGATTTAATCGAAAAACCACATAATAATATTAAACCTAATAATAATAGTAGAAGATATGAGAATTTCATCCGTTGTTGTTGAGGGATCAATCATCAGAAGTGGACCAAACAAATCTCAGTATTTCAAATTAAACTGTGGAAAATAAAATCTCTGATCTTTCTCACATGCTCACTCTACTGTTTCAGGACCAAACCACAATATCCAATTATACTAAAAACGTAAATAAATATATAAAAAATAAACATAAAAACAGAGCAAAATACAAACAAAAAGCACGAACGTTTCTCTCCCCCCAAAAAACAAAAGCTGAACCAAACCCCTTTCTCTCTCATCCGAGAGAAATTTCCAAAGAAAAGCAGCACATTTTAATGCTTTTTTACACAAACCACTAAAGTGAAAAAGCCAAACACTTCTCTCTCTCTCTCTCTCTCTCTCTCTCAAATTTGTTCATTCACCTTGATGTCCCTATAAAAACCCAAACTTCAACCCCCAACTTTGACACACCACACGACTTTCTCACACTAGCTCCTTCCCACTATCTCTCTCGATTCTTCATCTTCCATGGATGCTCTGAACTTCCTCAAGTTCTGGAAAAACGCCACCATGACCACCACACCATCCACCGCAGTCCCACGCCTCGTTGTGGAAACAGACACCGAATCCGACGAGGAAGACTCATTCTTCGACTTGGAGCTCACGCTCCATGACTTCGAAAACAAAGAAAACAACACCACCAACCAAAAAACCGATATTTCTTCCAAAAACGAAAAAGTCAACAAAACGGAGTCAACACTTTCTCCTTCACCGAACGAGCCAATCTCGAAACGGAAAGTGCTTCCAATCGAGCCCATTTCAAAGCCCCAATCCCCCATCGCGCTCCTCAAATCGGCGCCGAGCTTCAGAATCTTCACCTTCAGGAAGCACAAGAGAATCGAAACAGAGGAGAAAACAAAGGATTCCTTGAAATCAGAGTACAGCAGCATTGGGAGTAGCCAGAAGAAGGAAGCTAAAGTCTTTGCGGTGAAGCTTAGCTTAGAAGAACACTGGAACTCTTCTTCTCCAACGCTCAGCAGAGTCAACAGCACCAGAGGGTTCGGAAGCAAGATTCGGAGCTACGGCTCTGAGGAACCGAAAACAGAGAGGTTCTCAAAGGAAGCTTTGCAGAGGTACCTGAAGCTGATAAAGCCTCTGTACGTGAGGGTTTCAAAGAGGTACGGCGAGAAGGTGAGGTTGTCCGGTGAGGGATCTTCGGCGGTGACGGCTTCTCCGTCGTCGTCGCCGTCGGTGGTCTCTGTTTCTTCGAGGAAGGAGAGGCATGGGAGTTTTCCGGCGGGGATGAGGGTGGTCTCTAGGCATCTGGGGAAGAGCAGGTCGTCGCCGGCGGCGGCGACGGCGGCGGCCGGAGTTGGTTCTCCGGCGAACAGGAGCGATGATACGCTGCTGCTGCAGCATGATGGGATCCAAAGTGCTATTCTTCATTGCAAGAAATCCTTAAACTCCAGAGGTAAATTTTCAATTTTTTTGGGTTAATTTCACTAATTAATCGAACCGTAATTACTTAAGTTAATTTGCTTTAATTGTGGGTTCTAATATTGATTTTTACAATGACTCGTTTTCAGATTCTTCAATCGCTCTCTGTGAAGAAGGGTCAGTGCATTCTCTGAGATCCTCTTTTGAGGATGAGCATGGAGCAAGAGTGTGAGCTTGGAATTTAAAAGTAGATAAAGAACAAAAGGGATTGTAGTTGATGTTAATGAATCCGATGATAGTGAAAGCAGCAGCTACATAGAAAGATAGTATAATATTAGAAGAGAGGGACTTGAATGAAAAGCAGAGAAATTAAAAATCATGTTATTATTATTATTATTATTTTTGTAATATTCTCTGTTTTTGTAAAGAGAGTAGGGACGATGATTAGGGTAGTGTGATAGGGTCTTCTTCTGCTGGTGGACAGTGGTGTGTGTACATTGATGGGCCCATTATGAAAAGAATCTAATTTTACCTCTCATGTCTGATCTTCTTTGTTTCTTTCTGTCATTGCTCTGTCTGAGGTTTTTTTTTTTTTT
>QANU01020478.1:158384-190158 GCA_003254905.1 Nissolia schottii
GGTAACAGCTGAATTCTGATTATGGCTGATTTCATTGCCTCAGATACATAAAATCTCAGTGACCTCATCTTTGACAGATACAAATTCAGTGGCTTCAAAAAGCATTCATCTTTGGTCAGGATAGATATATGTAGCAAGTAGTAGCTAGCATCCCTTACTTTTGTAAAAGTAGTTTTTACTTTTTAATGGAAAAGTAGTTTTTGAGCAGTAATAAAAAGCCTTTTTTTTTTTTTTTGCACTTTTAGTGGTAATAAAATGTGTTAAGATTTCACTGGAACGTTAAAATGTACTCTGGAGACTGAAAGCAAGCTGGTGAAGTGACCACTTTATCTTCTCCCCGCCAACTGCTTTGGACTTAAATAGTGTTTGGGGGAGGGATTCAATGCTTCTACAGCTTCAGGAAGAATAATAATATTTATGAATTCCTTTCAAAACAAAATTGAGTGAATGCCTTTTTGGCTCTTCACCATTTTAACAAAGAAATAAATAATTTCTCACAATTTAAAGGGGTTAAAGTAAATTATTATCGCCAACAAATAGTTGATTAAAGTTTAGATTTTTATCATGAAAAGATGGAAGTTTAAATCTCACTCATTAATGTGAAAGTTTTGTTGATAGGTTATTTGTAATGAGTCATGTTACACGTATACAAAAAAATATACACCATACATATATTTTATGCTTATATGCATAAAGTTTGTATTTTAATGTCTGTAATGTTTGTGCACTTAATTAAGTATAATTGAAAATAAAATTGGGTGTACATGTAGCATTTTTGATTTATAATTAATTGAGAGGAGAAACTAATGTGCCTAATTTAAATAATAAAAAAACTATTTGAGTAAATAGATCATTTTGTAAACAAAATAATATTGTTGTGAATAAGGAATCTTAACGGATAAATATAATAATCTAGCTCCTACTTATGATTCTGTAATCTCATGCTGTAATAATTTTTTAAAAGATTCAAGAGACTCTAGCTATATTACACAAAAATTAGAAAAACACATAACACCAAAATAAGGTAAGATTTGAACTATTGAAAAGAACTCAACACCCAAAACTTTATTTTTAAGTGTAATAGAAAACACACATTAAACATGAGAAGCAATTCTATTTCATAGTCCAAAAGACTATGATTCTATGAATATGTTTTGTATCATTATACCCAAATTGAAGTGAGCACGATCAAATTGGGTAGGCTACTACAGACACAGTACACAGCTATGGCATGATTGGCTAGATTGCAAAATTCAAAAACAAAATTAATAATATCTTGAGACATAACGGAGGTTGGATGATTTGAGATCTTTTGAAGTTTGAAAATTGTAATGTTGATGAGACAGAAGACTGTTTTGTAGTTGCATAGGGGTCAATGAATGAATTGAGGACTAGAGGCTTTTGCCGTGTATAAGCAATTCCAAAATTTTCTAAGGCATAATTATTAGGAGTAGAACAGTGCCAAAAATGACCAATGTGTGGGCCCCCTCTCATACCATGCCATGCCATTCCACACTTGAAGGTGCTCCACAATTGAATTGCAGGTTTGGCTAACACAAACCCCATTCTCCAGATTAGCAGAAGGCACCAAAGGCAGTGTGGTCCCTTGGATATGGGATGATATTTGTGATTTTATTTTCCATACACATAAGACACTTGCACCAATCTGCATTATTGGGGATATTTTCCTATTTACTTCTCTCTTTAATGATTTTACAATAATAAATGCATCCAATAATAGACTTGCAAAAAAAATATATGTAATTTATATTTTCTTAAAAATAACAAATGACATATAATATTGAACTTTTTTCTTTTTCACTAAATACACAAATGAAAATGGAGTATGGGAGTATATAGAGCATGCTGACTTAAAAAAATAAAATGCTCCAAAAGAAGAGGATGGTTAATCTAGTAGTCCACGCCCATGTTTAAACAAGAATGAAGACACCGGGCGTTATGTGAGGGGGGAATGTGGGGATCATGAGATGCTTCATTGTCTACTCTAATTAACTCATACACAATATGTGACAAATGCCAAAGCTAGGTTCTTTGCACCAATGCAAGAAATTACCTAATGTTTGTTATATAAGAAGCTAGGATGCAATACAAAGGTGTAGGTAAATTTGAGGAGAGAATGTGCAATGCATCCATGAACATTACATGAACATCGACCCAACAACGATTTTGTCTTCCAAGAACGATAGATTTCCTCTGTTTCCTATGCGGATCTTTGTGTCACCCGGGGTGAAAATGGTTGGGATAAGACACCTAAAATAAAATAGTTTGAGATTTTTTTAATACTTGTAATGCATTGAATTTTTTTCTGTTTGTTTTTTTAACTTATGTTTTTCTCTTTTATTGGTTCTTTAACCAGTGCTCAAAGATAAACTTTTTAAGGGTTTTGTTAACTAATATTCTTAGAGCATTAGTTGAAGAAGATAAAATAAGAAATTGTAAGTTGATTCAGCAATTAATGTCATTAAAATATACAGATTCCACATTTTTTAATGCAAAATTATCTCTATACAAACAAATAAATGTTTATTTACAATATAATTACATTCTTTACAATGTACTAAAAAAATGTCCCACTACAACTAAGAGTTTAAAAGAAAACAAAAAAAAGAGTAAGTATATTTAAATATTATAAATAGACAAATATTTTAAAACCTTAAAAAATAAAAATGAATAGTTATAACAAAACGTCATGAGTAATTTGGTGTAAAACACTTTTTAACTCACATCTTATTTATTGAATAAAATTTCAATGAGCATTCACCAAATGAAATCTCATGAAATGTGAGTTGATACAATATGTCTACTAACTAAGGAAGTAAAAAAACATTTTCGTTAAAATTGAAACAGTAGAATTATGCAGATACAAGAATATATTTATCTCTGGCTTCTTAGTTAAGGTGCTGCATAGTGCCATTTACATGAAGGCATTATGGATGGGGAGAAACATGTGAAACCGTTTTCCCGTATTTGCTTTCTTGTTTGGGATAATCACTTTCTTTAGGAGACATTATGATTGGGAATTGAATTCCATGCTTTTAGTAGTTCATTGCATCTTCATTGTTGTTGATCATTAGAGGAGTTTCCTCAAGCATTCCACATGTCACGTTTGCATGTGTCTCGCTAATTTCGAGACTAAGAACACAATTGTGGATTTAGTACATTGTCGTTCTTAATTAGTACTTTCGTTAGGTGAGAAACTATCACTTTAATTAGGTTGTTAATCACTCTGTACATCTCGAGATAAATCAATCCAAGCGTAGATAAGGACTCAATTAAGATTTAAGAGGAAATAAATAAATAAAATAAAATTCAAAGACTACATATTGACCGTGATTTTCTTAATTGAGTGAGGACTACGGATACCACTTTAACTAATAATCGGATACATGTAAAATTTTAGTTTTTATTTTATCAATCTGAACTCAGTTAAAATTATTAGGAATAACTGAAAAGCTACAAGACATGAAATTTTTATTTTTAAAGACATATAAAATTACTCAATTACTTCTCTTCGTAGCTTAAACTTTTTAAACATATGGTTCTTGACAATTTATATAGACGATTGCCATGTTGTTTTTAATATAAATGAATTAAGGATGTCTTAACTACTTAAAAGTATTAGTTAAGTAGCAACTCAAGTTGAGTCAAGCAAAGTTAGTTAAATTCCTTATAATAGGATTTGAATACTCGGTAGTTCAATTAAAAACAAAAATATTATTTTAAAAGCAATAATCTAACAATTATTAAAATAGAGAAAACAAACATGACATAACAAATAAATAAAAATTATAAAATAAATAAACAAATATTGCCAAATATAGAAAATAAGCAATATTAAACATACGTGCGTATGAACACCCATAAATATTTAATAATAATGTTTGTTTCTCTATTTTGTAACAATATTAAACTCGGACACGCAAAAATATTTTGTGAAAATGTTTGTTTTACTGGTATATAATGATTATTTTTTTATTTTGTAATGCTTATTTTTTTGTAATTGTTAAGTGACTAATTTTGAGATATACAAATAACGAAAATTTAAAAAAAAAAAATTCGAGCCATAAGTACATGGCATCGAAAGTGTCTGTGGCACTTTTTTAATTTGGTCAATATATAGTTTGAGGACATGTGAGTTAGGTACTTGTTCACAATTTTTATTATGGGGCATGACTCATGACATTTCTTTTGTTGGTCACGGTACTAATTCAGATTTGACATTAGTACAGATTTGGTGAGCGTAAAGTGAGGCCCAAACAAAACAACACATGGATCCAGTGGCTTTGGGCATAAGTGGTTTGTTTTTAATCATTCACATAAACCACAACAAGAGCACAAAAGAAGCAAAGTCAATATATACTTGTTTGAAAAAACCCTTAGCGAAAAAAGAAAAAAAGTTTATGGTCTCAAATATAATATAATCTTTGAATTTCTAGTAAACGGGAGAACACGAGTTGCAAAATAAATTTTAACGGGGATACAATAAAGAATCAATTATTTATAGCCAAGGTGTTTTGATAGAAATTATCATGGTGGTGATTGAACATGAAATATGGTGGTAGAATCATCTTTTTCATATAAAATTATATACTACTCATATCACGTTAGAAATGATAAACATTGTAGTGTCTGGCAATTTTAAAGAAAATCTCGTCTTGGCCAACATAAAAAATCCAACTTTGTTTTTGTTCAACCATAAAAATCTCTCCTTTTGATCATGGTCATGAAAAGTACAAATCTCTCTTAAAGTTAGCATTGGTTAGTTTTGAAACTTAAGTTTTGCTAACAAGTATATAATAAATATTGACTGTGTTAAAGAAACTAAAAAAAGAAAAATTTTAATTAATTTTTTTTTAACATTTGAATGCCTAATTTAGGTTTTTTTAGAGGCTTTTAATGAACCTGGCCTATGTCTATTGTGCTTTGTTAGTGTTTTCTTATTTAGTGTCTGATATTAGAGCATCGTGACATTTTTCTGATGTACTCAATGCTTTTTATTTTCTATTGGCTTTTTGTAAGTAATGAAAGTTAACCATAATATATTAATATATAAAAAAGACTAAGAGTATTTATTAACAAAATCCTTAAGTGGTTTGATCCCAAATATTTAGCTGTATTTAAAAAGCTCAAGATGATATGTTCTGATAAAAAAGCTCAAAATGATATAATAAAATCAAGGTCACAAATAATAATGGTATTTTTTTTTCTTTTGGTCTATTATTTATTGTTGAGATTATTTAATGTCATATTATTATGTTATGAAAATCTATATGATATGGTTTCTTTAAAATATATATCCATGTCCTTGGGTAGCTCTAGAGAGGCCTAAGGAAATTTTTGAAGTTTGACAATGGTGTTGGGTGGGATGTGGTTAGGTTGTTTTCTTTTTTGAGGTGTCTCTAATTTGTTTGTTGTTTGTGGAGTTCTTTTTGGTTCCTTTCTTGATTGTGTTGTAGAAGGGGTTGATTCCAAGTTGAGAAACAAATAGTGGTGGTTGGCAAGTTGATGTTAAAAAGTAAAATTCAAATTTTATACTTTGTCTGTCAAAATTTTTCAATGTGGTGCAGGGTCTTGGAATAGCCTTACGTGCTATTCCAAGTTGATACATCTTCCGACATTGTTTGATGTTGTTTTTCTCGATTTGATATTGTTGCTGTATGATGCTTTACTTCAAAGCATTATTGATATAGAATGAGGTTGTGTTTTGCTTTGTGTTAGGCTTTGTGCTAGTTGTAATGTTTGCCTGTGGTAGTATAGTTCTATTTATATTTGGTGTTTAGTGCAAGCTTGCAGTTGTTACTTGTTTCTTTTATTTTTCTCAATGGTTGTATTTGTATTAGTTTGACCTTTGCTCTCCATTTATGAGTTATTGGTGAGTATTAAATATTAAAGAAAATATATCCATATTCTTTTAGCGCTATCCAATTCCAAATCATCATATTGACCACTCTGTCCTATTCACAAGAAAGAGGTGTTGCCCACTTTTTTAACCTGCATTTCGTTGCATTGTCACGGACGAGGTTGCTGATCTGATCCTCCTCCTCAAGTGCCACAACAAATATTTTTTTTCTTTCCTTATTCACCAAATTAACTAATAAGGATGACAGAAAACAGACAAAGAAATAGAGAAGATACATGTATATAAGTATATAATATGTCATGGTTTTGTGACTGAGAAAACACTGTGCTCGTGAGTAAGTTGATCAACTTTCAATCTCCTCACAATTCTTTTAAGAGTCCTCTTTTTATATGACATCAAGATTTTCAAATATTAATGTTTGATATATGTAAATGGTTATGATTGAAACTATATATAATATATGATTGGATATTTCTGTGGCCTTAAGACTCCTTCTTATCTAGTTAGATTCTCCTTTTACCACATGGTTTTTTCCAGGCCACATATATATATGGCTCAGCATAAGTAGTAATTTCTGAGTACTAGAATGGAAACTCGGTAAAAGTGAAATACAGCAAGAAAAGGCTGCGTTTTCCATGTTTCCTTAATTGGCCTGTATGCTTGATTGTTGAAATAACAAAATAATAATGCGGGCTAATTGCAAAACATAAAACAGGTTGACACCAGAGTCTTAACCCAAAATTTTAAAGAAAAACTCAAAATGGGCTAACCGAAGTCTTAAGTTAGTGAAGTTTTACGAATGTATATTTTTTACTTCGTCTAAATTTCATCAATTTAAACACTATTCTATGTTGATACTGGAAACACGACAATATGTGTGGTTATAGTGCATTGTACCTCTTGTAGTTGTAACAACCTTGGATACAATGATAATTGAAAGTAGTTATGCTTAATTTATGCTGAATTATCCACACTTCATTCATACCATTTATAATTCACAAGACATATGTTTAACTTTTACTGTTATAATAAGATTTGATTAAATGTTAAAAGAAAAAATAAAAAAGACAAACGTCAAAACTAATCTTAGTGTACTTTTGTACCATTAATTATTATAATTTCCACCTTAGTCTCTTCAGCCATGCAAAATAATACAACCATATGGTTCACGGATATGCAAGAGGTCCACTTGTTAAATAATGTTATTTCCATGAAGAATAAGTTAAAATTTAATTCATTTTTCTGTCTCTATCTATCTGTAATTATAATCATTCACCAACATTATACTCCAATAACACATATGGAACCGAAACTGATCATTGTTGTTATAGCATCAACCCGCACGCAATTCTCAGTCCAAATTGGCAAATTCTTCTCCACCCTCCTCCTCCTCCATGGCAGAAGAAGACCAGCCACAGCCACCAACAAAGCCACCAAGTAGAACATACAAACTCACAGCCACATCAATCTCCTACACAAGATCAACCACCACAAAAAGCAGCACCATTACTGCACCATTCTTCCTCTTCAAGCACTGCACAACGGCACCACCAACCTACATCCTCAAAGATGTTTCCCTAACAGCTTACCCTTCTGAGATCCTAGCAATTGTAGGTCCAAGTGGTGCAGGAAAATCCACCCTCCTAGACATCCTCTCTGCAAGAACACTGCCATCAAGTGGCACACTTGAACTCAACTCTTCCCCTCTGAACCCTTCCACATTCAGGAAGCTCTCTTCATATGTCCCTCAGCATGATGCGTGCCTCCCTCTGCTCACCGTCGCCGAGACGTTCGCCTTCTCGGCCCGCCTCCTCAAGCCTTACCAGAAGCCCGACACCACTGCCATAGTTTCCTCTCTTCTCAATGAGCTGAGGCTGACACACTTGGCCAACACAAGGCTCTCTCATGGCTTATCTGGTGGAGAACACAGGAGGGTCTCCATAGGACTCAGCCTCCTCCATGACCCTGCCGTGTTGCTCCTTGATGAACCAACCTCTGGCCTTGACAGCACCTCTGCCTTCAAGATCATGCAGATCCTGAAAACAATCTGCGTGTCTCGCAGCAGGACGGTTGTGCTCTCAATTCACCAGCCAAGCTTCAAGATCCTCTCTTGCATTGACAGGATTCTGTTGCTGTCAAAGGGTGCTGTGGTCCACCATGGAAGCCTTGCATCACTCCAAGCATTCCTCCACTCAAGTGGCTTCACAGTGCCCCATCAGCTCAATGCATTGGAGTATGCTATGGAGATACTAAGCCAATTGAATGAGGTCAAGCCCATTACTCCACCAAGCATCCCTGGATCACCAGAGAGCCCAGCAAGTCCTGTATCTGAAAATGGAGCCAGAAACAGAGCAGCAGAAATCAGGTACAGGAGCTCAAGGGTGCATGAAATCTGCACGCTCTATTGCAGGTTCTGGAAGATCATACACAGAACAAGGCAGTTACTTTTGACAAACACCTTGGAGGCACTCGTAGTGGGGCTTGTTTTGGGAACCATATACATCAACATTGGGTTCGACAAAGAAGGAATTGAGAAGAGGTTTGGCCTTTTTGCATTCACACTGACATTCCTGCTATCATCAACAACAGAGACCCTCCCAATCTTCATCAATGAGAGGCCAATCCTCTTGAGGGAAGCCTCGAGTGGGGTTTACAGGCTCTCATCCTACATCATTGCGAACACACTTGTTTTCATGCCATACCTGCTTGTCATTGCCGTCATATACTCCATCCCAGTCTACTTCTTGGTGGGGTTATGCACCTCTTGGATCTCCTTTGCGTACTTTGTTTTGGTGATATGGGTCATTGTTCTCATGGCAAACTCATTTGTCCTGTTCTTGAGTTCCATTGCACCTAACTACATTGCTGGCACGTCACTCCTCACAGTGCTTCTGGCAGCGTTTTTCTTGTTCTCTGGCTACTTCATATCCAAAGATAGCTTGCCAAAGTACTGGCTGTTCATGCACCTGATGTCAATGTACAAGTATGCACTCGATGCTCTCTTGATCAACGAGTACTCTTGTTTGGCCACAAGGTGTTTGATGTGGTACCAAGATCAGAAGGAGCAGGTGTGCATGTTAACCGGAGGGGATGTGCTGCAGCAGAGGGGCTTGAACGAGAGTGAGAGGTGGACCAATGTTTACTTCTTGCTTGGCTTCTTCGTCTTCTACCGTCTGCTTTGCTTCTTCGTTTTGATTAGGAGGGTTTCCACCTCCAAAACTTGAAACTTCTACTAAGGAGATTATCATCAATGGATCACAAAATGTTAACCATTTTTCTTTTTGTCTCTGCTGTTTTCTTCATTTCTCATCCTATTCTATGAAATGGTCACCACGTCTCTTACACCAACGATCTCATAACTTATACAATAGAAATTTAGTGCCTACATCATGCTTAAACGTAACTTGTTCAGTATTCAGGGACATGATTAAAAGCTTTTAAACTTAGGACTTGATTGAAAATTGGGTCAAACTATAGGATTTTGTTTTGCAGATTGATTAAACCGTTTTTTTCCCTTCCCTTTTTCTGAAGTGTATAATCTCTGAAATACAGACACAGAAATTTTGTAGACGTGAAGCTGACTCTTCATTACACTCTTTGCTACTTCTGCATGGATGTTGTTTTCCTACCCTTGGAAACTGATAATTTGAATGATTTTTGTATCCGTAGTTGTATGTGATATTTCATTTTCTTGAGATACAATACACAAGTGGACAACAAGATGTACTTAGAACGTGACTTTTCAAAGGCACCATGATAGACATGTATTTCCGTAATTCTATGTAAATATATAAATAAATATATATATATATATATATATATATATATATATAGAGTTCTGTTACACGTACACAAAAAAAACATACACCATACATACACCTCGTACTTATATACATAAAGTTTGTGTTTTAACTCATGTAATGTTTGTGCACTTGTGAGAATAAAGTTTGTGCATTATACATAGTGTATGTATGAGTGTGTGAAATTGGGTGTACATGTAGCATTTTTGATGCGCGCGCAGCATAAATTTTTTTTTTCCGAACTACCTGCGGACAAATTAAAGAAAAAAAAAAGATAGAAGACATATGAAATTATTAGACGGGATCTAATTATGCAAACAAAATCATACAAAACTCTTGTTTTCCTTTTGATCTTCTCACATGCAAAAGAATTTGATTGGCAAAATGATCAGAGGCATTGAAGGATCAATAATTCTGAATTTAATGTGTCTGAATTATAAGGTGGGGACTATTTTCTTGTGGTAGGTGACTTGGAGGCTTTGATGGTGCGGATGAAAGCATGTAAACGCCGAAGCCACGTAGATCTCTCTTTCTTTGGCTGATTTCAATTGTTCGATTTGTTTAACTTTTGTATGGTGTCACGGGTCTCTCTACCTTTTGGGTTGCAAAGAGGAGGAAGAATCCAAAAGATGTCATCCTTTCATCATGAAGATTTTGTCGCTTTGGATAATTAAGTTGATCGACGCCATGNAGAAAGGATAATAAATTTTTGCTTGAAGACATAAAATTAGGGTCTAGAACGATAATAATTTTCTCTATCCCATATCTTGTCTCTAATACCAAATGTGTTACGTCACATAATGCAAGAGACGGCTGACGGAAGGCCTTGACTTTCTCACGCACTACAACAAACCTCGACACTGAATGCATCAAGAGAAAAAAAAGATTAAGCCACTAGGATTTGAGTGATGAGGGGTTTGAGTATTATATATAAGGTCCTAAGTTTAAATTTTATTAAATGTAATTTTTGAAATAAAAAAAAGGCTTACTCTAACACCCCATAAATTTTAAGGATGTTAATATCATAACATCTAAGATTTTACCTTTATAAAAGTTTGGATACCGAAAAAAGAAAAAAGAAACAATGCGTGAGAAAATTATAGATCCGCTACCATTCCAAAAATTAAAATAAAATTTAATGCATTATTTTTCATAGTTTCTCTAATCATTTTGAATAATAATAATAAATCAAGTTTACGGTTAATAGATTAATTTCAATTGCAGCAGCTACAATAATAATACGAATCATAATAAGTAAATTTTCTGCTACATTTACAAATGATTTTCAGCCTATCTTCTACCGCAATGTCTTTCACAAATGCAATAATAAAAGAGCTATGTTATTAGTATATCTAAATTCTAAAGTGGTGGATACTCAACGCCCATAAAGAGCGAAGAGTGATTTTTTTTTTATAAAAAGAATGTAACACAAATTAAATGATTGACGAAAAGGGAAAAAAACTGAGAGAGTGTTGGGTCTTCTCTTACCTTAGACTTACCAATAACATTTCACATGATGAAAAAAGTTCAGCTTGCTGCCATTCATAATTGGGGCCCAACAACTAATTTTCAGTAATAAAATCTGTTAAAGGTCCCTTCGCTTTAACTTTTAAGATACTTACTTTTAAATTAATTATTTTTAGACAAATTAAGGTTAATAGAATTAATTTATGTTTGGTTTGAATATTTTAAAAATAAATTTAAGATTAGATAAAATATAATTACTATAATTACTAAAATTATATGATATAATTTAAGGTCGAGTATATTAGTGGTTGTTAATGAGTGAGTAATAGATTAATAGTAAATTGTCATCTCAAAAAACTTATTCTAAAATGAAAAGCAACATCTCATTTACTTTCAACAAAATTAATTTTCTCACCTAAAATGAAGTTTGACTGTCCAAAAGTTAACCAAGCACACTTGCTCTGCATTTTCATTCTCATGCCAATGGGATTACCTTTAGTTCGTCCAAACGTAAACCAAATTGGCATTAGATTAATGTATCAACCGTAAATTGTTGGAGCTAGGCCCATGAAGAAAATTGGCATTGAGCTCGTAGACACTAATCTTACTACTACTACAAAAGGAGCATTTCTGATTACATATTGCATTCAGGTGACTTCAGGAAAGATAGGACATCAGTACTTGATCTATGACATTAAACCCATTCTTCTCTGTTTTTTTATATTTTTATTTATTTTAAAATTACATTAAATTAAATTTAAACTTAAAACTTCATGCATACAATTCAAACCCCTTATCACTAGACTAATCTTACGGCCTAAACCCATTCTTCTCTGTACTATATGCATATGCGCCAACTTAAAAAAACTTAACTATGTATTAATATATTATATTATTCACTTAACTTATTTTAACTATTAGATTTTTAGGATTTGATTTTATGTCATTTTTCAGGACATGAATGGTGAAAGACTTGGAGTTTTATCAAAGCAAGAACTTGCTCCAAGATACTACTACTATCAGTAGCATATAGAGCAAATTAAAATAGAGCTAGCTTAGATAATTTTTTGTTTTTGTAGTGGTATTGGCTAATGCGGATTCAGGATACCACCAGTTGGTCCATGACATTGAATATACCAATATAGCCTACTTTGTACAACTGCTGCTTCCCGTAGTTTTCAAATGGTTCCTTACTGGATTAAATAATTTTCAACTGACATTTCTTGTCATTTGATATATTTCTTTGTAGAGTAGCATTATATAATACACTATAAAACTAAGTCTCTTGGCCATTAAGAGAATCTTATAATGATCTTAATTTAATTTTGATGTTGATGAAAAGGAGATGACTGCCTCTTCGGCACTTGTAACACCATCTCGCTTGATTCAGTAGAGGCTCAAAGGTTACGACTTCTCTAATAGATTTCTTAGAATATAGATAAACAATGAAAAACAGCAACTAAAAAAAGATTTCTATTTGCATAAAATAAGTGTTCCCCCCTATACCACCAATATTCGTCTAATTAACACACTATGAGAGTAAAACTCTCCGACCCTCAATTTTGTTTTTTTTTTTTTTGTTTTTTTTCCATAATAATGAGAATAGGTACCAATAAATGTCTCACTTACAGAGCACACAAGAATTTCTCGTTCCTCGTTCACAAGTATGTAGCAGCAACACCAGAAATTTTAGTCGAATTAGAATTTCTTGCTATTGGCTATAAGCTAGGTGATGTAGATGAAGCCATGAAACTATTTGGTAGTCCATGCCAACAAGGTTTATTCCATTGGATAAATAAAATATAAGTTAGTACAACCTAAACTTAAAAAAAAGGTAAGATTGACTGAAAATGAAAATCAGTTTGCGTTAGTTTAGGGACCTAACATTAAACAACAAAGTTGATGACAATGCTTGAGGAACCAATTCAGCAAAGAATTTACAATTTGGGCAACCTACATGAATAAAATGAGCTAGAGAGTAGATAGCCCAATTTTTGGCTAAATTTATGGAGCTTACTAGCTTAGAGAACTTGATAGATTAAAAAAAATATATTAGAATGAAAGAATCAATGAGCCAGTTTTTCATGGAACATTCATGCAATGCAATGTTTTAAGGCCCTAGTGATGATAAGGAGCTGAGGTTGTCTTAAACAGCACAGCTAGCCACAGAAATCAATATAAAGAATTGTAGGTATAGCATGTTGCAACGATGGAAGCTATGCAGATGAAGAGGGAAGGAAGCAGGGTTAGATTTAGGAGCCTGCTCACACCCACGAAGCCGGCCAGCGTGATGGTTGCATCGGCAATCACTCGTGCAATCGTGCCGGCCTCTGTTGACAGGAGCCCTCCGTTATAGGTTCCACGTGAAAGCCTTGATGACATGACTCGCGAAAGAAGTGACAAGTTGACCCCTGCAATGAACGATGGGTAAAAAAAAAAAAGGGTCATGAAAGTTGAACCTTAACAAGAACAAATTTCATTTTATATTCCTCAATGAAATGTCTTTTCTTATGCAACTCTTTAAACAACAAATGGTGCTGGATGCTGCTCCTGATGTCAAGTTTGAGTAATAAAGTGTTTTTCACTCCATCATAATTAGTAAAGCAAATCACAAAATAAGATCTTACCTTCAAGTACTTCAGCAGAAACAAACATAAGGAGACCTGAGCAGATGTATTGCGGTTCTGAGTAAGGAAAAATAACATGGAAGCTGAAGAGTATGCCGATTAAAACCATAACTTCTGATGACAGAAGTATTTGCCTACAAATAGATCAAATACAAATGTATATTATTTCTTTAGCTGCGTGTGGAAATTTTAACATTTTGATCTTGGAAAAGGCATGGAAAGCGAAAATCTTAAGCCCTTAGATATTTTCTACTACTTTCTCTTTTCATTAAGCATTAAAATGCAAAACGTATTATCTCTTTTCATTAAGCATTAAAATGCAAAACGTATTATCATGCATCTTTCTGCAAAATCAAAACAGAACATAAATTAGCTAGCATGTGTTATTACACGTTACCTGTCCTCAAACATATTGCTTATATAGCTTCCAACAACAATGTTCACAGGAAGAACTGTCAAGCCAAGGCATGCAAGAAAGATGGCAACTGTGCTTGTTGACCAGCTGAAGTAGTATGTTGTGATGACACTAGATTCTGATAGTAAAATCTCCATTGCGTATTTGAGCATGAAATATATCAATAACTGAACCTGAAGATGAAACGTGTTTTGATGCAGTGAGAAACTAACTATTATAAGGTCAAAAGCAAATAGCAGTACACTTCCCTTAATCTCTCATTTACAAGTTTGTACAGATAGCCTTTCTGTCATACTGGAACATGCCTCCTCTCACTTTGACATCAGGAACTTAGTTTTCCATGCCAAGTGTAGAAAAGGACTTGAAAGATATACATAAGCTTCGGTCGATGGAGTCACAACATCGTATGGATTATACTGCAATATATTTACCTTTACAGAAGGAGTAAGGAGTCTATACGCTTCTCCCATCGAATTAGCTGGCCGACGAGACTCCTCTGGAGCTTCTTCACTATCATCATTATCCTGATCAGCATCTTCGTCTACCTTTTCTTCTGAAGTAATCAGGAGTTGTTGTTTTAGGCCTTCCTCAAGTGCTTTGGTCTCTGCTAGTAAGGGGAAAAGGTGTGTCATTTCGTATTGCTCGTGTTGTGGCTTAACAGAACTAACAAACTCCTTAAAGAAAACCCATGTGATTAATATGAAATCCAACTGACAGATAGAGAGGCAACTCTATAATTTAGCGAAACTCAGTTAAGTATATTATTAAGGATTTTTCGTCAGTTTTATAGTTGTCTTAAAAGTGAGGCTCTTCTAAGGGGGCGATTTTTAGCTGAGGCTTCATTCATTTTGACAGTAGCCAAATTTATATATAGCCGGATTAACTAATGGGCTGATGTTTAAGGTACTGAATCCGATTATTTGAACCAAAAAAGAAGAAAAACAATTGATAGTTGGTATCACAAATATTAGGAATCAGCAGTGAAATTAGAGGACTAAAGAAGGTCAACAATCTTATATGGACACAACAGAAAATGTAAAAAAATCATCAGCAGGGAGGTGATTAAATGAGTTCAGTACCGGAATTAGGTTGATGTGGTGTAGGAGGCCCTTCAATATCATGAGAAGGTTCCCTAAAGCTGATCCACAACCACACTAGATATATCAGCCATGCAACGGCCATGACCCACCCTGGCAAGGTATTTTGGTCAAATGTAAGCTTGTAAAGCTTAAATTTGATTTGCAGTAATCCAGCTAATGCAGGACCACAAGCCATTCCAAGAGCGCTGGCACTAACAAAACCTGCCGATGCTTGCATGCGAATTTTTAATGGCACACAATCACTGATGTAACGCCTGTTAACAGCTCTGGCAGAACCCAATCTGCAATTTTAATCAATTGTCAACCAAACAAGGTCTAATATGACTATTAGTCTAGTACCTTATAATAACCACTAACTTAAGCATTATGAAAAGAAAGAAGAAAAAAAGAGGCATAACTAAAAACATGAGGGTATGAAGCAATTATACAACTCAACTCAACTCAACTCAACTCGAGAAGAAAGGAATTTGCAAGAACCATGAAAATCATGCAATACAAAGTTAACTATTTAACAAGAAGGAATTAGAATTTGAGTTTGCCATGAAAATCAAGAGATAGAAGGATACTTACCCACAACAAAGACGACCAATTAAGAGAATCCATATTGAATGAAGATCATACGCCATTGCATACAAGCCATTGCCGAGAAAAAGAACTATGCTACTGAATACAAGTGGTCTGAAGTACGATTTATTTGACCACGCGCTAAAATAGACCGAAGAAAACACCTGTGCAACGGCCATCGCCCCAATCACAATACCACAAACCGTTGGTGCAGCCCCAAGCCTCTCGGAGTAATCATCTGCCGTAGGGACGATAATGTATGTATTGACCATATACAAAAATGTGTTGGCCAAGTTCAGAAGAAGAGACATAAAATGATATCTTTGATCATCGACGTCTTCATCAGCAGGTGCCGGCAGCTCGTCTTGCATAATGAGTGCATGTTTCCCCAAAAAGTTAAGGAAGTTGGTTGAGTGGGTCAACCTATCAACAGCTGCTCTTATTGAATCAATAACAGGATCCTGCATATGCATATACAAGACCAAGTAAATATAATGCAAAAATCACCAGGCTTATGTTGTTCTTCAACCAGCTACTAAGGCAAGAAAAAGTTAAAAAAAAAACACAATGGATTTAACAGAGTAAAATGCAAATGAAACCTGCAGGGGAAGAGTAGGCTGATCATAAATTGATAAGTAGCTCCCTTGACGGTCCTGAAGTTCATGGAGATTGCGAGATAAGGCTCCCACAACAGCTCCAAATCCCTGCAAGTTCCCACATCTGTTAGCCACTGCCCATTCCTAGGAAAAATCAATAAACAAAAATATGAATGTTTGTGGTTGAACTAAACATATTACCACATGCTTGAAAACTTGTTGCAGCTGGGAGTAAGGATGGTTTGCCCGAGTTTTGACATAGTAATCGGTAAATCTGTAGCCGAATCGTTTATCAAACTTCTTCAATATCTTACGCAAACCGATGGCATTGATCTCCACAAAGAAGAGAAGCTTCAATAAGTCTTGTCCCAGTGCTCTATATGCTTCTCGCAGTTGAGATATCTTGCTGATTTCGGGTTCCGGCTGAATAGAGTCTTGCTGCTGTCCAAGCTGTGCTATCCTGCTTGCCAGAACCCCTTGTTGTTCCAGCAGGAAAAGAACAATCTTCTCAATCTGAATTGAGTCAACAACGCAGTGAGTGAAACAAATGCAACACACAACTAATGAATACCATAGGATACACTCTATCCATACCAAAAATCTCTATATTTCACATATTTTCACATATAACCACAATTACTCAAGTTGAGCACACAATCAACAATGAGAGAATTAAAACAGACCTGGCTATCCAGCATTCTCGAGAAATCCTTGAGCACGTGCCGCCGATCTTGCGTCCCGAGTTCTATTTGTTGAGCATACTGCCTTACTCGTTTCTTCATTAGTTTGTAGTTTATGTAATATCTAAAAAAGGTAAAAGATGTAAAATAATGAGCATGCTTTTGAATCCATGGTGCCAACAACGTAAGCATCAACAGGTGAATCAGAAAACACACCCTTGCCATTCTTCAATTTGTCTCTCTTTCAGCTTCTTCCCAAAGGCAACCATCTCTGTCTGCAGATTTCCAAGGCAAACACTCAACAGTGCAACTTGTTTTTCTTTTTCTTAATCACAAGATGCTTAATTCGGAAACAAAAACTATTTTAATGACACGCACGCACATCGCGGCGTGAATCCCAAACCTGCACACCCCACTATACCACTCATACATAAATCAATAATTAGCTACTTAAAGAAGCAACATATATAACCCATGTTCCTTTGACAGTACAAACATGCAAAAGTATACATACATAGCCAAAAACAAACAAATAAGCAAGGGGGTGGAAGAAGAAACCGTGAACATTACATTTAATTACATTTAACAAAACGACGAAATCTGCATTCAAAGTGTGAAGGGGACACAAAAGGTTCAGGAAATGTTCCAACTTTTCTGGCACGTGCTATCTATTAGCTGAATCAGTAGTGTACCTAGTCCCTATGAGTTGCATATAAGACCATAGTCAACTTGAACAGTAATTAATAATGGAGGCTTCTAATTGACCGTAGTAATTTCAAAAAGCTGCTTCGAAAGAGAATGGAGACTGAAATACTAATAATGAATTGAAATTTGAAACCAAACAAATTAAAAATTAAAAGGGTAGTGGAGGACCGGATCATTTGTAACCTAACGACTGGGCCCCATGCGGCCCACGAAGGAAACACATCACACATGAGCCACACACTCTCTCTAACCAAATTGAGATTTGAGATAATAACAAATGAAAAAAACTGAATGACGCAACATGTGTTTCGCGATCGCAAAGACGAAAAAGATTCCGGTGGTCGGTGTAACAAGAAATAAGAGAGATATATATCTATAAATTAAAAAATAAATATAATAGCTGAAGGAAATAAAAAGATTACTTACCTATTAGAGGGAATTAATTAGATTCATGCATGAGAACCACGAAACGATTGAAAAGAAGAAGAAGGAATAAGAGAGGGAGGGGTTTGCTAACAAACTCACTTGTTCCTTTCTCTATATTGCAATGCGCTATCGCTATATATAGTTACGCCACTACTACCAGCTCCCAAAGGAAGCGCTGCGAAATGCAGCTCCTAAACACACACACATATATATAACGACAACTTCACCTCCCGACCATAAATTAAATAATGTCACTCCCATGTGGTTGCTGTGGTAATAAAAGACACATTAGCACCTTCTTTTTTTATTTTCCTTTAATTGCTCTTTTACCTGAATATTCTTTTGTGTTGTTGGACATTCACTCTGTCTTTTATAACTTTTGGTTTTTACATATATTTTTAATTTAACGTATTTAAATAAAAATTACATTTAGATACATTAATTTAATAATACATTTAAAAATAAAAATAAAAAAATGACTAATAATAGTGGATGAGAGAGTACATGTAAGTGATGTAACTACTAACATTCATGATTACTACAATTAAAAAAAATCATAATTTTGCATGTTTCTATAGTAGTTATTAATTATTAAATGATTAATTACTAATACGTGTTTCTATGCGTTTTGCAGTACACATTTAGAGGTATCTAATTAAGTTACATTTTATTATACAAAGTATTAAAAAAAATTCTCGTCAATTATAGTGTATACATTATATATTTTGTATAACATAGACATAAAAGATAAATGTAAAGTGGAATTATTAGTTAAAAATGATAAGCTTGGAAGTTATTCACAAAATAATAACAAATGTCAATATTGATGTATGAGAGTTAATAGTCTTTAAACGATAAGATAAGATTAGTCAGAGATTTGATTGTTTAGCTTATTTAAATTTTAAATATTTTTTTATTTTAAAAATTAAATTGGTCTAATGAAGTTTCAATATAAGACTTTACGACTAATCTCAATGGCTTTTAAATTTAAATACAACACAATAATATCTTGTTTAATAATATAAAATAAATTAGGTGAAAATTTAAAGGATAGAATATTCTTCTGTTGAAAACTGGTTGGGGAAAAATATTTCTTTACATTAAAGCAAAGAAAAACCCTAGTAAATATAGATTAATAGTATTGATATATTTGAGAATTTGTTATGTTATTCCTCGAACAAATCTTATCCCTCAGTAATACTATTCCTCGAACAAATATAGACTTGGCATTATATAGATGCAGATTCCAGAATATTTGTCCCTCATTAAATTTTAGTTTTATTAGTATTAATCGTTATATTTCTATGTTACTTATAGTCCACTAGAAGAGGAAGGAAACACGTGTGTGTTGTGTCCCATAACGCGGGATCTGCATTTGTCTCTGTCATATATACCACAATTGTGCAAATGACACCGTTTTTTTGGCATTTTGGCTGAGTCTTGTTTTATGCATGTATATGTATATTTTATATGGACGTTCCTCGTTCATGTGATTCATTGCAGAAATTGTGAACCAAAATTGGAGCTCTATAATATCTTAATTTACTGAAATCAATGAGTTTCAGATAAGGGAGAGGGAGGGGAATTCCACTTCCACACGCAGAACCCTAGCTATTAGTATACGATTGTTGCATTAAACAGATCTTTGTAGTTTTGTCATGATCTTTTTTTTTTTTTTCTTTACCCAAAATAAGAGACACTTTAGAGAATATATATATAATAATAATAATAATACTAAAGAGGCAGTTTAGGCTTAGGCTTTAGATTATGTCATTTATTCTGCCGTACGGAACATTGCTTGCTTCTCGCTTTAACGTCAGACGTACCCAGGGCCCACACACGTTTTAATTTTATTTTCTTGTAAAAAAAATTTGATGCAATTATTTCATATTATTTTTAGAGAGTAATTTGTATTTACTTATTATCATTCAATTACGTGATGACATAAATAAAATTGGTTAATTTTTCTCCTTACTATTTTAAAAGTTGAAGAATTTTTTATATATTCATAAAGTATATTTAACACGTGTTTCAAGAACATTATTTACATTTGGTTTTGATTTGAAGTGTTTTAAAAATATATAAAAATCAATGTTTTAATGGCTAATAATACTCCTAAAGTAAACATTAAATGTGTTTTAAAAACATGTAAGAATTTATTTAAAAAATCTTTTCAATAACATCACATAATTAGATGATTGCATAATTGTTAGTAAATACAAATTAATCTTTTATTTTTAATCAAGGGTTAATTAAGTTTTTAGTCCCTGTAATTTGGGAAAGTTTGGTTTTAGTCCCTCTGTGTAAGNAAAAGTATGCTTTTTTAAGTCCAGATATTTGATCTACTGTTCCGGAAAAAAGAGCAAAATCTGCGCTAGAACCGACAACCCACATGAGTATAATTTTTCATTTGCATAAATGTAAAATGCATATATTTATAATTAAACAAGCCAAAATATTAGTAATAAAATGGAAGTTATATACGAAGCAACTTTCCCAGACAAGCATCCTACATCAAACGAAACCATTTTACTTTTGTTTGCCGATTTCAACTTGTAGTTACCATGCATGACAAAATAGAATAAAATAATGCATGAGTTGCCACTTTTACTGGAAGGAAAAAAAATAACAACTAAAAACTCTTATTCGTTAGAAATACTATACAACCAAAAGGAATTTGAAGGTTATTTGTAAAAAACCCAACTATTTATACTCATTTTGTTGGGATGAAAAGTGAGTCATTAAGGTCCTATAAATAAATATAATAATACAACTATTTAAATGAATAGGAAACCAAACTTCTCTGGCCTTCTTATACATCCATCGTAACATAGTGCTTACCCCCAAATCTAATAACATTTTCTTATCCGTCTTGTTGAATTTTATCTTATCCATCTTATATATTCAGAAAAATCAAGCACGACAATAATCGAATTCTAAATTATTTTGTTATTAAAGTTCTGATTCAGTATCATTAATTATAATCATCTCTCTTAAAAATTAACTTAATTAATGGGATAGAAATAGATTAATGATTTTATATCTTAAGTAAAAGCTAATTAAGCATAGAAAATTTCACTAAAAAGCAAGGTTGGCCAATAAACGAACGGAGAGCTAGCTAGACATGCAAAAAGTATACTCATCTACATCACACGTAATGGAAGCATTAAAATTAAAAGCTTATTATTACCAAAAAAAAAAATTAAAAACTTACCTTAACCAATAATGTTTTGCCGTTACGAGAGTGTGTCCAAAGCCAAACTGGATGAGCCCGCAGAAGAATAAACGTTGGTTCTATCTCTCTTCAAACTTTAGAACAATGTATAACAAAATTCAAAGCCACAAGTTTCTCTTATAACTTCGTCATCGCATGAAGGTCTTAGTTTATTAGACTCTCCCCCCCCCCCCACAAATAAAATATTCACTCATTGCAATGATATTATTGAAGAAACACACCATAGGATTAAGCATGTGCTTGGTGGGCACCCCTTTTACATATATATGGCTCCCGAGTTAAACTAGAATTTAATTATGATTATGATTATATCATTGAAGAGTGGGGTCGTCGTATCCATACATATATGTCATCATATTATATCATCATGTCCTCATGCTGAATTACATTAATCATAAAATGAAGAAGTGGTTGTGTCCCCAAATTAAAAATTTGATTGAAAAGCAGCACGTTGGCAACTGAGACAACCATTCAATTATATGCACTTTTTAACAGAGTTCTTTTTTTTTTTTTTTACTTCAAAAATTACATTAATTGCAATGGAATTTGAATCTAACACCTCATGTATATTACTCAAAAAAATGTTATTTTTGCACATTTGTTGAAAAGGGTGTTACCTCATTTGGGTTATATAATTAATTAATGTGTATAAAATGTATATATGTGTATTGAGTAGTAGTTATATTATATACTCCACTTTTGATTACAGCATAGATAAGATGTGGGCTTATTGTGTCACATGATGATGGTCAGTATGGGCAAATCCAAACAATTTAGTCTAGTGCGCACCACTTAGCATATGTATACGATGCATTAACTAAAATTGTAGCTTTTTGTTGGGTGATGTTGATAGTGATAACATATGAGAGTGTTTTCCACATCAATGACAGCTACTTCCATCTCCTTTTGTCACACCAATGCCACCTTCAACACAAATATACATATAATAATATACATGCATAAAAATTTCAATTTAAAATTATAGCGTTGGGTACTGTTGAAATTTCAGCACACATTTTCCTATAATAAAAAAATGTGTGAATGGACCTATAAACTTTATACGTGGAAGAAGTACTAACATTTTTCAAAGAGAATTGAGATCATTATCCTTAAATAAATAGTAATACACAAACAGTTGAAGCTGTGTATGTATTTATTGTGTACCTTCGCAATGTGCATGCCATAGGAATTGAAGGTATTCCCAGGTTTAGGGTTTCAATAATTCCTTGGGAGTTTATAACGAGGCTGGTTGGCATGTGTTGAGATGCTTTCGGTGTTGAAGTGCTTTATCATGCTACCCCTATGGGTTTAAAAAAATGCAGATAGCGACAGACATTTTTACTTTTACTTTCACCCTAATTTTACCCCCTCTCCGTCGTCTCCTCTGCCCCCATTTCCGTCCTTCTTCTCCGCCCCTCTCCGTCGTCTCACCTCACCCCATTTTCACACTCACTCATCGTCGATTCCCACTCCTCTTTGTCGATTGCCCATACCCATTTCACAATCTCACTCTTCATCACCACACTCACCATCATCACTCATCTCCAACAAGCAAAAGAAGAATGTTGCCATAAAGGAGACGACAAGGTAGCAGAGGGACGAATGTGGCCAACGGAGAAAAAGTTGAGGGACCTATTTGGAAAACACAGAAAAGGTCAGAGACCCAGGTGGCCCTTCCGCCAAAAAAGATATGAGAAGAAGATGAAGGCTCATTTCTAAGTTGTGATAGGATTGAGAGTGAGAGTGTGAGGACGGTGAGTGAGAGTGTGAGTACAGAGAGGGGACAGAAAAGATAGGGTAAAGCGAGAGTGAGAAGACGGAGAGGACAAGGATGAGGTTGAAAAATTGGGGGTGAATTAATTTTGGAGGGTGAATTAATTTTGGGTAATTGGTTTAAGGTTGCAAAATGACCCTGTTTTGGATCGCTTTGATGCTTGCATTTTTCTTTTTCTTTTTTGTAAAACGGCATTGTTTTGCATGGTGCAAAACGACGTCTTTTTAATGTGTGATGTGTGTGATGATTTGTGCGCTGAGCTGTATAGTGACTACAACAGAGAGGGGTTTTAACGGTCTCGTAGGCAACCATTAAGTACGGAGGAGACAACAAAGTAACGAATGGACGAACGTGGCTAATGAAAAAAAAGTTGCGAAACTTGTGATGGACTATTTTTTTTGGTCAGGGATCAATATGGACAACGCAAAAATAGTTAGAGACCAAAGTGACCGTTCCTCCTTAAGGAAGCGGGTCTAGAAGCAGTTGATCCCCGACCATTAGTCCACTTATAGGTGGTGTCTTCTCCTGTTTTGGGGCTTTGATGGAAAATATATGAATAATAATTTGAGTCACCCCCATTGATATATGGCATCTGTTTATGGCACGTAGCTGAACTCTTTTCCATTTCACTCCTCCACTCCAATATATATTCCCTTCACTTTGCACAACATGCTATAATATATAGTGGTTTTTTAATTGTTTGGAATGGCACCAGTCACTTACATTAATTTCATTAATTAGACTTGACGCTGAGCATACCTAATTTATTATTTCTTTTTAAACTAAGCTCAAACATATATACAAGAATTCCTAGGTTTCAGTCCTTAATTATTAACTAAAACTTGTTTTAGGATTATATTATATTTATGGATCAGCAAGACATATTTAAATCTAGTTAAAAATAAATATACAAATGCAGTTGGGTGAAAAAGGTTCATCCTCCCTTAATCATTTTCCTTAACCAAATGTTAAAGTTTGATGGTTTTGGGTATGAAGCAATTTTAAATCATTGGGTTAGCAATTTCACCCTTAAAGGTGCTTACAGACCAACGAAGGAATTAGTCACCGAGTCTGCACCGATGGACACCTTGGTCGTATACAAAAAAAAATCCAACTACGCTGGTATTAAAGATAGGACAATGGGACAAAAACATGATGACAAAAAAATTCATGTATCCAAAATAAATTCATGTATCCAAAATAAATTCTTTTTTTTGTAAAGTCTCTTTTCCAAAATCATGTTACCAAATAAATTCAGCTAATTTAATTAAGAATACCAAAAGTTAATATCTCTCCTTATGACTCATCTTTCATAATAAAAAAATAACTGTATAGTCATATTATTTTATGAGGCTAGAACATGAAAGTTTTTCGTGTATCCTTTACCTTTTGATGGAATAGTGAAAGAGGAGAGATCCAAGGGTAAAATAGGTAGAAAATTAGATAGCATAGAGAGAATAACCTATAAATTATAAGATCTCAACAAACGATAAAAGTTGTTAGGAGATTTTGTAAATGCAACTTGCAAGAGGCTTTAACATCTCTTGAATTTATAAATTCTACCCAAAATAAAATATTCCTAACCTTGACACAAGCACTATATATGACTAATGTCTTGTGTACAATTAGAATATATTTAATTACATCTATCTATATTTAATCTTAGTTTTCTCTCTCCTCTTTCCTACTCTCCCTCGCATGCAACCGCATCTTTTTCATTTCTTATTCATCCAACCTTCAATATCTCTCTCTTCTTCTCAACTCTCCCTCACTCCCCACCCTTTTTCCATTTCCTCTCCTTCTTCTTTGTCTTCTTCACAATGCGTTATGAAGTGAAACATTGATAAGGACATCGGACTCATATCTCTAATCTAAGGTGTTTCTTGGAGCGTGAAATTTGCACAGGTGACTCTACAATTATCTTAGAGTAATTTTTGATACTATATTAGATAATTGAGTTTGGTATAACTCAACGTCAAAAGTTCAAGGAGTGAGAGATACCTCACATTTATAAAGCTTACACAGGTCTTATATCTAAGCAATGTGAAACTCTAATATTTTTGTGTGTTGTAATATTTGTTTATGAGCGTTGTAATGTTTGTTTCTATGTGGTTTAATGTTTGTCTTTGCGTTTTATAATGTTTATGAGTTTTGTAATGTTTGTTTTTGTGTGGTGTAATGTTTGTTTATGTTTTGGGTGTGAGTCCCATATTGTTTTTTTATTTTGTAATGTTTGTTTTTTTAGAGAAAGTGAGTGCACGTGTTTGTAGAGTGTGATCGGGGAGGGTGGATGGCAGTAATACAAACATTCTTCATATTCATATGATGTTGATAACAAAATACAGAATTAATAAACTCAGTTTGAAAGCAGAATTTTCCAATATTTTTCAAATCTCCAGCGTGATGAACTTGTCTCTTGTGGAGCAGTATTACAGCAATGTGTCCATTCCGTCATGAAAGTTTAAGTGGATTGAAAGTGTACTTTGCAAAAGAAAAATTCGTAATTCAATTAAAATAGAACATGATATCGAAAATAAATGGGATCTAATCAATTATATAAGAGCTCAAAAAAAAATTATATGGTTTGTGCTGGAACAGCACAAGTGTAAAATATTTACAAGTTTAAGATTTACAAGTTCGAGTTTCAAGTTTATTTAAGTACATAAGCATTTCTAGAAGAAATTCCATACCTTTCTTACAACTCATGGAAAGACAGACGTTAATAAAAGAATTATTATTGACAAGTTGTGTCATACTGTTCAACATACATTCGGGTCTGCCTTTAAACTGTGTCATGCACTTTTATTCAATAATTCCTTTTTGAACCGCGAATCTGGCCAACAAACAAGTACAAAAATCATTTCTCGTACACTGTAAGGCAAACAATAAAAGATTTGCAACAACAATCATTTCCCATAATTTCTTGTCCTTGACGAGTTACAAACATTAGTCATTTTGGCTAACAAAAATTCAAGTGTTTTCCTTGAATCTCAGAATAATTAATATATTTGCCCATTTCAGATCCTTGAGACCTTGGCTTTTGAATGACATTTAAGTGGTTAATGTAAATAATTCATTTCAATGAAGAACTATAGCTAAACGAATAATAATTAAAACACAGGAATAGGAGCTGCATCACATTAACATGACTCAAAATTCTGTAACCACCTATCAGGTCTTTAGCCAGATATACCCCAAGAAAACCAATAAAACTAAAGCAATTAAATATATGTTTATCCATGTGTTATCTAATCAACAATAAGCATCCACCATATAATCCCACACCACAATGAAAAATGTATATAGACACTGCTCCAACTCATAACAATCTATTTCCTTGATTTTTCCTTTCTTTCTGGTGCTCTAGTTCTGCTCAACTACACATGGATTAGAGGCACATCGGAAAGAACGTTGCCACATAAAATAGCTTAGTACTCCCATTTCTTCAACTCCATGCCATCAGGAGGACTTCCCTCTACCGTCTTTGCTCCCACTTCTTTCCAGTTTGTGGACAATACTGTTCCATTAGACTCCACCTGCGAGGAATTGAACATGTGTCAGATGCAGTATACATAGCGGCATGCCGCATTGACGGAATTAGCAGGTAATATAAGGGGAAAAAGAAAAGGAAGGCGGCATTGTACGTGTAGAAACTTACAAATGATTTCCTCATTGCTCTTCGTGTGTCCTCATCTGCATCTTGATATATCTCGCGGAAAAATTTGTTCAGAGCTGCATCGCCATCAAGCTTTTCTTCTTTTTCCTGACATGAAAAGCATTAGGACCTGGAAGTTCCTCCCTAACACACAAAGAATTTGAACATTTTAGGCGGCACACAAACCTCTTTCTTTACTTGAGCTTCCAGCTTATCCCAATCTACTCTTTTTGGTTTTGAGGATGGATAAGTAGGTCTTTGAATGCTAGTAACTGCAAAATTCATTGCACGGAAGTGTGCATTAGCATGTAAACCATGATACAATGCAAGCATGCACAGAAGTTTACCATACAAATGCTTTCACACCACATAAAGAAAAAGGGTTTAACTAACGAGTGCCTTTAGGGCACTTGTTAAGGAAGCAAAAAGAGAAAGTTTGTATTGGAAAGATAAGTTTTTGAAATATCCAATGCATTGAATGCATTTAAAACACTCAAAAATTTACCATTGTGATTACTTAACGAGTGCGCCCTAAGGGAACTCGTCTGGTTAGCAAAACCCAAAGAAAAAACACTTCAATTTTTTCAGAAGTCAACAAACTTGAAGCAGGATGAGAAACAAGAGCTGAAGAGTCCATCTAAATCTGAAGTTACCTGATGAAACATTAACCTTCTGTGGAGCTGTGATGCCTCCATGGAATTCTAGAGATGTCCACTGGATATGTTCTGCCTTTGCAAGGCGAATTTCAATTTTGGCAGACAAAACTTCATACCGGCATCTGGCAGGAATGATCTGAATGAGAAAAACCAAAGATTCACAGGTTAACATAACACATTTTGGATAAATCATATACAAGAGATTCAACGCAACTTGTTAATTTCACGGACTTCAGTCCAACAAATAAATTTTGAAGAGAACAAAAAAAATATAAAGAAATAGTTAGCATAACTTAAAGCTAGCCCCCCAAACATGACCACAACATGGCCAGAGCTAAAATTACAGTATGCAGAAAATGAAGCTCTGTTTCATACCTTTCCAAATAAGCGAGGTTGAAAAGCATATTCATCCTCGCCAGGGACATTAATTTTAACACTTAGCTACAAACAGAAAAAAGAAGAATAAGCTTAGCATATGATCCTTCAACTTTGTTTATCAAGATGTTAGCAACTGAAACCAAATAACAGATAGAATGCATTGACTAAATACTATGATCATTAGTGTGAACATACTATTTGTTCACCAAAGTCAATAGTGATGATGTCCCGTGGAATGCCCTTTGCAAAAATGGTAACAACCACCTCATCAGGTTTTTGGTAATATTCATGCCTGCATTTATATTTCAAAAATTCACCATTGATGAGTGATTAGTATTCTTCCTTAATTAGAATTTGTCAAATGCAACTGTAGTATTAAAACCATCATAAGGTACAGCTAACCAATTATAGGATGAACATTACATGTATATACAGCAGAAAATGCATCATCACTTTCAACACACAGAACAATAACACTGTCAAAATGGAACCAAAAAACAGAAAGTTGAACTAACCTGTATTTAGATTTAGCAATTGTTACCGTCGGTTGTTCTGGAACATCATTCTCTGGCTGAACATCTTTTGCAGAAACACCCTGTGTTGTGATCTTCTCAGGTATGGGTGTGACACCCGATTCTTCTGTTCAACATTATATGTCCACCAAACACATGTAAGATTTGCTGCCAAAAGTGACATGAATCCACATTCTATCTCTCAATAGTCAAGTACACATCAAGAGATCTCATAACTCAAATGAAATTTAAAACACCAAAGAAGTAACCAAAAACTAAATAAATAAAAAACAAATGTTTACCAGCAATGAGCTCAACACATTCTTTGACCAAATTAGTGAATTTTGAATCTCCTGGAGCCAATGAAGCACCGATCTCTAGGGCTGCCTTAGCAGTCTGATATTCCTCAAGCTTCATGCATGCAGTACTGCAACCAAATATCAAATAAAAAATTACAACACTACGTTAAGTAACTACAGGACAGATGACCAAATACAAAGAATATAAAATAAAATGCAAATCATGAAGGTTATGATGTGATCAAATTCCCTGCAAAGAAAACCAGACAAGGTTATCCACAAATATTCATACCAATGCTCAACTTTCACGTAGGCAATATTAATTTGGATCAGTTCAATGTGGTCAAAAGAAATAAATGGCACCTGAGTAGCTATAAATCAACAGAATAAGTAGCATTTTACAATTCTACTATTGCAAGAAAGGAATGGAGTTGACAACATTTATCGTCAAATTATGGTTTGAATATCCTACAAGCTATATAGCAAAGAAAACATTACAGATTATACAACTAACATAAAAGAAAAATACTCAAAACTTGTAGTGATAATCACAGCCAAAGTATGAACAGAAAGAAGACAAAGTGGCAGCATTAAACTCACCCTTTCCTCAAATATGCTTTAGGGAGAGAAGGGTTCAACTCAATTGCCTTGTTTGCATCAGCAACAGCCTCTGTNAAAAAAAAGACCCAATTGAGCATGGTCTATCTATTAACTGAAAGTTGACGGATTCTTGCAAAACCAGCAAAAGGGTATCAGAAAAAACACAAACTTTAATGGAAAGGAGAGAGTGTGCACCAGTTAGGTTTCTGAGTTTGATGTTGGCCTGGGCACGATCGGTGTAGATTTCAGCGCTGTTGGGGTTAAGGGCAATGGCCTGAGTGAGAAGGTCCACGGCAAGATCATAGTCTTCGTCAATGAAAGCCTCTTTGGCCCTCACTTCGAGATCCGAAGCCATGGAAGAGCAATGAACGAAGAGAGAGATGAAGAAGAGGAAGAGTCTAGAAAGAGAATCAAAGGGACTCTGTGATTGACCTGAGACTGTGTGAGAGGGATGCAGATTGCAATTATGATCATTTATTTCTAAGAGTGAGTGTGGGACCAGAAGGAGTAGACTTCCTAAAACGACTTATGATTAGGAAACTACCAAGAACATTTGGGATTAAGGATTTAATGAGAGCTACGTACAGGGGAAAAAACAGAGGAAAATTGCCCTAAAAATTGCAACTTGCACAATGATTATGGTTATGGAGGATTCAAAGTACAACTTTTTGCACCTATTATTGTTATTGGAGTGAAGATTCCTGTTTTCACACCGTGAGTTACTAAATTTAAGAATTGATTTAATTTATAAATTTGTTATAAAATATTATTAGAACTTGATGTCTTGTCTTAACTTGGTTAGTATTTGATTAGATAATGTTGTTGATTTAATGTATAAGTTTGTTACAAAATATTATTAAAACATGATTTTTTATCATAATTTGGCTAGTATTTGACTAGATAAACATATGATATTGATTTAATTTATAAGTTTGTTACAAAATATTCTTAAAATGTAATGTCTTTATCCTAATTTGATTTGTATTTTATTAGATGAACATAGGTTGATATTAACATATGTTTATTTAATCAGATAATAACCAATCAGTCTCATTATTTGCACACCCAAAAAATTGATATTAGATATATTAAGATTGAGAAATAAACATTATAAAGTAAATAAATGAATATTATTAAACATATAAACGAATAATATTACACACCCGCGTGTTCGTGCAAACATAAAAACAATCATTATCAAACACATAAACGAAAAAAAATATTAAACTAGTGTATCCGTGCATGCATAAATGTTTGATGACAATGTCTTTCTCTATCTTGTAATATTTATTTACTTATTTATTTTATAATGTTTATTTTTTTGTTTAGGCATACACATGTATTAATTTTTTGAATGTATGAATAGTATTTTTGATAACCAAATTAGATACAGAAATACTATTTTAATAATATTTTATAGCAAAGTTAGATTTTTTGTTTAAAGTACTTAGATAAAAATAAGATTTCAATTGATTTATGAATTAACTCTTATATTTAAAATGTATTAAATTGTGTTTCAAATAACTAAAATAGAAATTAACTTGATTTGGTTTGTTTTTAAATTTTAAAATCAAATCAATTTCAGCTAAATCCTGAAAGGCAAAGGAATAAATATCATAAAATTTATTTACCAAATAAAATTATTAATAACTAGATCTGATTTCTAAATCACACTATTTTTTTGGTTGATTCCAAACTTAGTACCAAGATATTTGGTTGATTCCAAACTTAGTGCTATGATATTTGAGTTGGTTCATTCAAATTAATCGTAGTCAAAACTTTCAACTCTTACTTATATAGATGTATCAGAAAAACACTCATATTTATATGGTAATGTTTCCGGTGTACTACACTTAAAAGAGCAGTTTAGATGTACACCCATTATCAATCAATAGCTGATAATTTTAAAATAAAAAAGATTGCTAAATTACACTATTATCCTCACATATTTTCTTATTCCTCCCCTGTCCCTTCCTCCTCCAATACTCCCTAACCTCCTCCTCCACCCACTGCTAACCAGTTCAACCTACATCAAAGCCGCCCTCCGCCGGCGCCTCCAATGCTCTCCGCCCCTAACCCATATCACCACCAATGACTTCACTTCACGACCATTGCTACACCTCGTTCTTGCCTCTCTCGCAAGGGCCCTAAAGTCGTCGCAGCTCTTTGCACCTGCCTCGACGCCATCTCCCTCTGCCCTCATCTCTGCTGGCATCACTCTTGCTCGTTGATACCCCCGCCACCTGTTCATCTCCGCAAAAATTGTTCCTCATGATCTCGCAAGGACGGTGGTGGCACCAACGGTGTGAAAAAGGCTAACAGGGACATTGTCAACAACATCAACAGATTCAAAATTTTTAGATCTATAAAAACGAAGATCTAAGGCCCTGATTAATTTTTTTTT